>OY757261.1:7036830-7067830 GCA_963584085.1 Pyrausta aurata
GACGATTAGATAGAGAGACTTGTATTGTCCTACGATAAATGCCCAATTTCATAAGCGATAAGTTTATTTTGATTAGGATATCTTCTTACTTTGAACAACACCAATTAAATACTACATAATAGCTTAAATGTATCATCAGTAGTAAGATGAACGATGCTACAAAAAAATATACGGCCTATACGATGTAATAACAACAACCAAAATAATTAACGCTTTTTTAAATATTGAGCAGTTAACCTACAATGCATATTTCTAGATGAAGCACTTTTATAGTAATGTTAACTTTTCTATGTCATTGATGATACCATTTCTCTGTCCGTTCAAAATCCAGATACCTTCATAGTTATATGACAAAAAGTTCTAGCAAACATTGTAAAGAATGTCTTAGCGTTTTTAAGAATTACTTCCGTAATCTTTGTGATTTCATTTAACACACAATTTTTTTTTAAGAAAATGCAAAAAGGAATTATTTTAAACTTACTCAAAAATAAAACCGTGTCCATGAGGCAAAGAGGCGAGGATGCTAGCTGCGTCACCGCGGTGGACAACACAAACATACGATATTGTAGCCACCCTAGCGCATGCATAGATTGTGTTCGTATGCTATTTATTCACTGAATAGATAAATAAGGCTAGAAATGCCCTGGTCAGTGCAGCAGAGGTGAGCTAGTTGTGAGCATATGCACGAGCAGTACTTCAGTCGCGTGAAAAGAGCGTTGCAGTAATATTCTGCAAGAACAGCGATTTTGTTGCACCAAGTATTAAAAAAAATACTCATTGATGACTGTGCACGCACATTACTAACAAAATTGCTACCTTAGCACGCAATGTATCGCATCCAATTTGCTTGGTTCGCTTGCGTACACAACGATAGGGATGTAGCTCACGGCACAGTAAAAATATCGATAAATGGTAATTACCCTACTGATGTTTTAGGAGATTAAAACATGATTGATTAGTTAAAATAAATTTTGTTTAGTATTTATTTATAACAAACTAGCGCCCTCCCGCGACTTCATTCGCGTGTCTAAGTTTTACCGTTCCCATAAATCGTAGAATTTTTTATAAGCCCATACGCATTACTACTTCTATAGTCTTCCCCTATAAATATGCTATCTAAAAATGTATCTGACATATTTTATAACCAGTCGAATAGTTTCTGATATTAGCGCGTTCAAACAAACAAACAAAAATATCCAGCTTTTTAATTAGTATATTTATATATTATAGATAAATGTTATATGTATTTTACGTCCTTTGACACAGACCTGACTTAAATCGGGTCTGATTTTTTTTCTTATTTTTTATGTTGCGTGTCTTAGTTTTATTTTTCTTGTTTGCTATTAATAAAATAAAGTTTTTCAAACTTATACGGGGATATTATCTTTTTATTAAACAACAATATGGAAATACTTTCTACGCCTATTGTCAATTATATGTAATTCTTTCGGATGCTAGAAAGAGTAGGCTATTGCTATTGTGCCATGTAGATATCTACACTATCATAATCAACAACACCGAAAGGCCGTTCCCACGAAAAGTTTGCAGAAAAGTTTCACATTGAACACCCTTTGACAACATCAGAGCGTGGATGTCCACCGGCAATATGACCTTCTGAAGATTGCAGGATTGCATTGGACACAGTAGACCGCTTGCAACCAATTTCTCTATTTCAAGTAAAGTATAGCAATACAATTTTTTTCTTATTGTTTTCTATCGGAAGGTAATTGTACAACCCTTTGATGCGATCAAATGTGCCGTAAAATTATACAAATACGCAAAACTAAAATCTTATGTTTTTTTTTTCAATTCATTTCATATTGAAAAAATACATTACATCGGTAAAATTGAAGTTATCGATATCGATCGACCTAAAATATCGACTTTTACCACAACGTAGTATTTTGACATTAAAGAATGAACGTAGCGGAATGATGATTGATGGTTCCACTGCTAGCAGCTCTGTGATTGGTAGTTGGTTTTACGTACTAATCACACCAATTACAGAGCTCCCAGCAGAAAGTGTGATTGGTTTGTGATATTGATGCGTTGATTCATTGATTGGTGCTTTTGGCACTGCAGCAACAACGGCGTACCGCCCACCGGCGACACAGGTTCTCATACAAAAGAACTGTCAGTACGTTTCTAACCTTATTTATCTATTCAGTGTATTTATTACACACAGCTTCGTACACGGACAGTGTACATGTATGCTTATAATAATATTATCATGAGTGAGAAATGTTATCTATGAAGAATTATAGGCAATTTTAACAAAAGAGAAGACAGTCATAATTACTGGTAATACCTAACCAATTTAAATTATTAATAAGAAGTCGATAATATTTTTTGCTGTGCTGGCCTACCAAAATCGTATGAACCATAAATGACTACACCTTTAGATAGTTCAACCGAAGCATTTCGTTTCCAACATCTCGTAATGTCCTCTTACAAAACGAAATTTGAAGAGATAGATATATTTACGATAATCAATCAATACTAGAAATCATGACATATCCTCTCCAGGTGATACGGCTTACAGTTGAACAGAATGCAGATAACAAGAGGTGCGGTTCCATCGCACATCGTACAAGACATCAAGGATTCCAGGCATTTGGTAGAAGTAGAACGTGTAAATATTTTATGTAGAATATAATAATAAATATACTAAACCTACTGCCCTGCTTTAGTAAGTGCAGCCAGTGTGAATCGTGGTAAACGATGGCGAAGAGTTTTGTAAATTGACTTGAGCAGAAGTTAAATGTCTATCGAGGAACAATGATGTATTAAAAGTCGAGGAAAGAAAATTCTTCAACATACTTTATGTACTTATTTATAGTCATGTAACTACATATGTATAAGGCTGTTTAATCGAACTTAGATTTTCAGTCTTTTGAACTGATAGATAATGCCTTGTAAGCTAATATTAAAAAACTTCGACTTAATCGTAGTATGTAGCGAAAATAAGTTAGCTTTTGTTGTTATATGTATAGTTCTATGATATTAATACCAACAAAAAATATACAGTTGTGTTTCAGATTTTTTATTTATATTTACACAATAGATACATTTCACGTATTTGGTACTAGATCCTTAACGCTGTAATCGGGGACGGTCGGGGTTCACCACGCGTACACGGCGGGGGTCAAGACGGAGCGGGCTTCAACAACGGGGGCAACCACGTGCTGTTGCACTACCGCTGGTGACGACTGCACGTCCACACGGGACTGGTGAGACACGGCGGAGCCTCCAGCGTACACGGTGTTGACCGGAGCGGCGTAGACAGCACGAGCAGCGAGGACAGGCGCGGAGACCACAGCGGGAGAAGAGTGGACGTCGACGCGCGATTGATGAGAGACGGCGGCAGGGGCGGCGTACACAGCGCGCGCCTCCAACACTGGCTCACTCACCACATGAGCGGCCACCAAAGGCTCAGCTACGTATTGAGTTACCACAGCTGGAGATGATTGCACGTCCACACGAGACTGGTGCGACACCGCCGAGGGCACGTACAAAGAAGGAGCCGCCACCGCCGCGGCGATCACAGCGAACAACACCACCAGCGATCTCATTGCGAACGAGGTCTGTGTTGGGATACGAGCAAGATAAGAAGATCACTTCGCACCGATCACGGTCGACTGATGCCCAATTTGGACTCGTCCCGCTATTTATACTAATGATAAATATCTACGCACGAAACCCGAGACCGTTTGGGCGTCTAGGAATACAAAGTGATCGTCCTTGTGTTTGTCGCCGAAATCATTAGTAAAGGTCGCTAAGTATCTCTTTACAGTGCGGTAGCTACTTACTGTGCAGTTGACATTTCGGAAGGTGTTTGTTGATGAGGACGTAGGCGGGAACTTGCAAAAAGCTCATTATGTATTGTGATCTACAAACATTTATGATCCCAAGGGCGCACTATATCCGTTTCGCATCCGCAATAAATCGCTGTTACCAATAAAAATCTGCGTTTAGGTACTTACATACCTGAGACTAATAGTTCGCGTGTAGTAATTATGTTTTTAATTAAATCATTTGCATATCAAGTTTGGCGAGATGTTTTCGAGAAAAAAATAAATTTATTTGTAGACATTAAGTGGATCTTCCAGCCACCATAGTAAAACCGGATGTTTTATGGCACCATAATCGTAGTCTCGTTATGTAGAGTAGGTACTTAAATAGAACGATAATAACGATATGATTATCTTGAATAGTAAAACTTTACTATGTCTTGTCGGCATTTTTTCGTTAACATCCGCGATAACCTAACTGGTGATTTATACAGGTAAAATAATAAAGATGAACCATGATATAAACCAAACCGTAAAATAAAATCACAGTCTAGTATATCTTAGGCAGCCGGAAAAGCGCTTCACCATCATCTTGATCGCGATTAACTTCAAAACTACGGAGTTTTGCAATTATCGTTGGTTTGCCTAATAAATAAAATTAAATTAAATAAAACTCTTCAGTGGGACGTTACAGGCTAACTTTACTTTACTTTTACTTCTGCGTGGAGTGATACTCATCGTCTAATGGGGTAATGATTTCGCGTCTTCGACCCGCAAGATCAAAGAATCTTTAACGGTAAAGAAGCTCTCATCTGCTCTCATCACTCTGTCGCAACTGTGACAGAATGGCAGCTTCTCCAGCAGAGTTAAGAAGTCTATTGCGATCATAATCAACCGTGAAATCAGCTCTTTGGCCTATGTTCTTAATGCCGCAAGTTTTCAGACACAATAGGAGTAGACAATTAATTTTTTCGCACCCAATGTAATAAAAATTATTTTCAGATAGAACTTTAAATGCCGATTTCAGCGGTTATCTTCTGAAGGTGGGTTTAGACCAAACGAACAAAGAACTAGCTAGAACAATAACATTCTTTCTTGATTTTTTGTAAATGGAAGCTCGATTAGATATATAAAACAACGAACGAATGCTCCGAGTCTATTTACATAAGAAAAATTTAATGAATTGGGAATAGAATGAGCATTCGCTCGTCTGATGTAAATAGGCCTTAAACGAATAACTTCTAAGCGGATCAACTTCTGCACTTTGATGAACGATTACTTCTGAACTCTATTTTAGAAGCTGTCCTTCTGTCACAGTTGTATGATTGTGTAATGACAGCTTCTTATACGAAGTCCAAAGGGCAATCCCGATCAAGATCAAAGATTAACTTAAGTCGAATGAGCGCCCTCTGTCGAGCAAGACACTAACTACAAGATTTCGTAGCAAACACTTGCTAAGGCAATAAATAAGTAGATATTTTTGTTGTTTTACCAACATAATATTTCAGACTACCAACATCGCTTTAAAAACATGATAATTATAATGACGTCACAAGTAATCCCATTTACTACGATACAACTTAACAATGCTACGAGTTACGTATAAATGTAGCTACGGCGAACAAAATAATGCCCTCTACCGGAAAAGTGTCAAACTGGCGAAGGCTTCGTTGGAAACATGTGCTTGTACAATACATACGCTACATTGTGCTTGTAGATAGCATTAAAGCCTTACAAAAACTAAGAATTGAAGTCGCACATGATATAAAGATGCCACTGTTTTGTGCCAGACTTTCCCAGTGTCACGGTTTAATGCCAGTCTGTTCCAGCCAGAAAAAGTAGCTACAATAAGGCTACAAGAGTAGTATTAGCCGACCTCGATCATGAGGCCGGTCCTTCTGTAAAATACCATCTTTTTTAAGGCGTGTTTCACAATATCCAAAAAAAAACCCGTTAGAGTTATCTGTCCAACACTTCCGTCCAATACATTCGTAGGTTTGAGCTTATTTGACGATAATGAAACAGGCTTGAGGTGGGGTTAGACAAAACGAACAAAGAACTAGAGCTAGAACAACCACATTCTTTCTTGATCTTTTATTCAACACGAAAGCTCGGTTATTTAGATAGAAAAACGAACGAATGCTCTAAGTCTGTTTACATAGGAAGAATTTAAAGAAGTGGGGATAGAATGAGCATACGCTCATCTGATGTAAATTTTAAATGAACAAAAACAAAGGAAAACAAATTCTTTTTTTTTATCTAGGTACCAGCATAGAGAAAGTAAAATACTAGGGTACACTAGGGTGGGTGTAAATGTAAGGTTTTATTTCTTCTTGAATGGGTTTTTCGAACATAGGTAATGAGAAACGAAGTAACAATGAGAAAATACCAGTATAGTACTAGATAATGGGCTAATATTATGTTGGCCTTTGGGTTTATCATTACTACAACCATAGAATTGGCATATAGGTATCCCAGCGAATAAAATCACGACAAGAACTTAAAAACTTTAGCGCTTGAGCGCCGTTTTACCTTAAAATCTAAAACTATCTCGGCACGAAAGGATTTGAAATGCGTATAAATTGTGACCCTGATAAAGCGAAAACTGTATTGGAGAAATGACGCGTGCCTAACATTATCCTGTTTGTTATGTGGTTATTACAACTGTTATAATAATGTAATGCAATAATACATCAATCAGTGTCTGTAACAACAATGTATATTATCGAGTCCCTCCAACCATAATAATTGCAGTAAATAAGTATGTGAACACTGCTACTAGGTAATGCCTCGCTTTCTCTAAGGAGGATGTGACGTCACGGTTCGCCGGTAGGTTTCCAATTTCCATTGTTTTTACGCACTTTATTAGTGCGCCGTTCACTCCCAGGGCAGAAGTACCTTGCATTGTTATGCAAATTACTTTGATCTCGTTTTAATCACTCATTCATTTATTTTTTATCGGGCACAACATCGATATTGTTAACAATATCGCCTTCATTAATAAAAGTAACGCTTTGACATTCTTTAGTATGAACATAATTTACTATGTACGATACATACTATACATAGTTAAATCGGTAATAGATACAAATAGGCATAGATAATAGTTATTAGTCAACATTATATATTAATGAAAACCCAACTAAATTATTCTAACAATAACATAGCATAACATAACAATAAAAGAGTGTAACAAGAGCATAGTTGTATTTATACGGCGTGTGTGTTGTAGTGCAAGATGCGAATGCCCGAACCAGATACATAAATAACACAGATAAGACACAAAAAACTAAAATAGCAACTTGCAGTAGGCAATTATCATTGTTACATCATTATTAAAAAAAACAACCTGTTAAAATTAATTAGTTTCCATTCCAATTCTCACGATCCTGGAAAACCCCGAGGTTCGGTGCAGGAGTCCTTGACTGCAGCAGGGAAGCCCAGCGTTACGTGGCGCAGACAGAAAGTAGGCCATAGAATCAATTAGCACAGAGCTGGCGTGGAGTCGCCGTTTGAGAATAGTCATATTTTCTGTTGCTTATGTACTATTATATCTTCTGAGCTTCTAGCAAGTTTTTAAGACTCGTGCCAAGTAAAACTTGTTCTTGATAAATGATTTTATTACACAAGGTAAGTAAGTATGATTATTTTGTACCATAATTGAAGAAGAATGTTTTGATCTTTTACAGATGCTTTTTAACGCAAAATTCTACAAAGTTTCAAACTCTTTTGTTAGTGTTATTTAGAAATACTAAACCGTAAATCAGTACATAAACATATTTTTGTAATTTCAACAATAATTCTACAGTTATGTTTATGCTATCGTATTGAATAGTTTTTTTTTTTAATTTAAGCTGTAAAAATTACTTAAACCATAGAGCAGCATTTCAATTACATAATAAAACAAAAAAGAAAGAAATTATAATAAGACCGTAGCTTAATTTGTACCCAAGATCAGCGACTAACACGGCTACTCCACAGTTCTCTGTTCCGTGCAGTAATGTCTTGGGTGGCCTCCGCACTTCGCAATAGGCGCAGTTCGGAAAACCCGCGTCTTGCAATAAGTTCCCAGTAATTGGTCAAAATAATAACACTAACATTCAACGACCTTCTGTATGTATTTAGAAATTGATAACCTTTTTATTGGCAAAACAAGGTAAATGGGAAATCCATCTATAAGTTACAGAAAGACAATACTAAACTAATCATGCTAGCTAGGTAGATGTCACGAATTCAAGATCAAAGGCTTTGTCAAGAATTCAAGATCAAAGGCTTGTTCCTACTTGTCTTAATTTATCCACGTAAACACGAACAAAGAACGTTATTCTGTTTCTTTTTCAGTTCGAAAAGAACCGAAATAACGCCCTTTTAGGATGTACAAATATCTCCTTACACGAGTTCAATCCACAAATATTCAATCAAAAGTCATTGAACTATTACGCAACATCAATTACACAGTGGTCTACTCTGACAACCAGTCGCGGCAAAAAATGTAAACAGCACCATCTTCAAAGCAGCCTTTGGTTACGTCATTGAGACTCGAGTCCAGTGATCTTGTTCCACTGTGGACGCACTAGAAAAACAACACGTGATGCCTTAGAACATTAAATCAAATGAGATTTTACATTGACTAGAATAGAGCTCAAATTATGTTGCGACTAGCAAAACGTAAATTGTCTACAAACTCTGGTGATGGAAGTCACAGTCAGAAAGTCGCTGCTGCAGTAAAACTTGACTTGAATGTGAGTTACACGACTTTACTCTTTATGAATAAGCGAGCAAGGCATACATCAGATTAAAATGATTCAATTGCGTTTTGAAGTTCGAACTAAAGCGAACTTGAGTTCGTTGCACCGATGAAATTGAAACGGAATTAAATTTTCTGTAAAAAGTGTGATATGATATTTAAGCACCTCTAGGTTACTATAATTTAACAAAACTCCCGGTGTTGTAGTAATATGAATGTTACAAAACATAATTTTGCAAAAGCTTTCAAATAAGAAGTTGTATAATGGGTCTAATATGCGCTAGGATGTTTCAAAAGACTGACTAAGTACATTATGATGATAATTTACTATGTAAAAATTAAACCTTTTGTTTGGACCAATACAAAATTATTTCAAAGAAGTCATCAATATTTACGAGAATTTTATTCCAAGGTTTGAAACAATGATTTTACTCTTTTTGGGAAAACCGAAGGTTTATGATTTTCGTAGTTGGTAAGTTCTAAGCAACTAAGGTGGTAATGTGATAAATTGCTAAAATCTTTAAAATTGCAACGTATGGGTGTGTGTGATATTTGGTTATGTAAATTCTTACATAAAACTCTTTGTCAAATTCATTTACAAGCTTTGCATTATCCACACGCACTTGATCTGACAGCAACAGAGGGCCTCAATTCTCGTGGAGTTTTCATTTTAAATATCGAATTTTCTTTAGCGAAGAAAATGCAGTTTTTCATTTATCAGGGTCACGATATCTATGCATTTCTATTTATTTCGCGCGGGAGTTTTTTACGTGTAAAACAGTGAAACTCGTGATCGAATTACCCGAAAAAGGTTCAATTGACGCCAGAATAAAGGCCAATGTCGATTTTACCCAGAGCTTATCTCATTCTATGCGTAAGTGGGCCTTATTATTGCGTAAAATGCATATTTAAAATACTCCACCACAGTATCATACAGTGCTTAATGGAGCATCAAAACAACAAATGTGAAGTAACAACAGGCGCACGCGCAGCCACCCCGCGTCGCGTTGGTTCACCGAACTGTTGCACAAGCGGCCAAGTCCGGCTGTAGCTTGTGCAGTGACGAAAATCTAAGTCCTGCTTTACAAAACTGTGATATCACGCAATTTATCATTGCTAATGATGTTGATGACTCATATGATATGATGGAGTCATATAAACTACCTTTGCTTTATTAAAAAACATTTTTTTTTTTTTATATCATACAGCGAATACTAAAGCGTATACGTGTTTTATCGAAAGTCTGATTATTTAATCAATAGTATACATAATTGAATTATCCTCGGAAAGTATGAGTGATATTACCGGGTCTACTCGTGCAAACATATTTGGGTAAAAAAATAACTTTTGTTCATTTCCCATACGCCTGCTAATAAATAGCTGAAGATAGCACAAGAGTAGATTAGCAGTAGTCTGCTTATCTACCTACCATTAGATAAAATACCATAAGGATTTGACACACTGGATGCGTTCTGCGGTCAGCGCCATACGAAATTGATCTGAATCGGGCATCTAGCGATTCTATTGACCAGGGGCCGTACTCTTGAGACTTTACCAAGATTTTTGAATATCGCCATCTCTTTCCCTCGCAAGGCCATCCTAGTATGAGCGACAAGGACGGCTAGATTGGGAAACACAATCTTGGATTGCAGAGTAAGGCCTCAGACCGCTTAACACATCCAATGTGTCCAAAGCATTAAGCACTATAGGTAAACCGCTTCGTTGAGACTTCGCCTGCGGGGTACAGGGGTGCGGGCGGAAAGACGAGCGTGGGGACTGTAAGGGGTGCGGGCGGCGGCGATACACAAGAGACGAAATTTGCCGCGACATTTCTTAAGATATGTGACGTCAGTGGTCACAATGGTGGTCGTCAGTGTCGACACTTCATAACATTACATAACATATTGGAAAAAAATATTCGATTCGATACAATTACACCAATGAGAGTGAATTAATTCTAAATACTTTTATCCAGAGCCGTGGATTTTGATCAATAAATAAAATGGAATCTTTAAATAAGATTGAATTTTTGTCAAAATTTAAAATTACAAATAACATTCCCTGGTAACTTCTGCGACTGTTTTGTTTGAGTGTATATCTAGTTCACATTCATATCTAGTTCATATTCCACTGAATTTAGATTTATATTTCATTCTTAAATATTCGTATATATAAGGAGCCTTTATTAAAACACGGTTATTTTACAGTGTTCAAACGGTGGACTTAATGCTAAGAGCATTCTCTTCCCCAGTTATACTTTGGCATAGAATATATAAAAGTACTACAACTTTTGGTCATGTACAAAGATTGTAATAGGTGCTGGAGAATGATGTAAAATAGAAATTAAAAAAAAAACACGACAAAAAATACAATAATATAGATTTTGTGTCCGAATATACTGCGACTCATCTTCAGACTTCAGTCAGACAGTATTCTCTTGTGTACTTCTGTCAAAGCGTCCGCAACTGTCAACAGATGCTATCGCTACCTGTGTAGCGAGCGTACTGAATTTTGAAAAGAATGTGCCTGCCGCCCGCACCTCTCACAAGCCCCGCTCTCGTCTCCCCCCGCGCCCCTGTACCCCGCAGGCGAGGTCTCAATTTCGCGGTTTACCTATAGTTACTGAACAAATATTTGCAGGTAATTTATTTATGTTTGTGTGTAATGTAGAAAAACAAAAAAACGAAAGCAGTCAAAACATATTTAACAACTTAAACCAAAGTTTTATTAGCGGGATAGCCCGAAGGCCGAGCTCTCATTGAGGACACTGAGTCACCCGGCGACCTTAAGCAAACTCAGTACTCAGCACACGTATTGCGACTTATGGTCATGATGCCATAAACATAAACACAACAAAATTGTCATCAGAGGTACTTCAGAAATAAATATTTCATGTTAAATCTACAGTTCGTTTATGCACTAGCGCGTTGATGTCTTTTGTAGGACACGTCCACGTTGCATAGCTGTTTACGTAGTGACGATTAAGTAATTTATTATTCTACCCATGAAAGGACTTAAATGAATATTTTTTTTATAAAGCTTTTAATTGCAACTCAACTAAAAACCTCGGAATAAACCTTAGGTAGGTACTGACTATTATTGAACTTTATTTGTAATAGAGCCTGAGGGCGCTTTATGTGCTTACCATGTACCACAACTACATAACACTATACGAAGTATCTTAAATTACATCTGAGGATTAACCTACTAACATCTACAACATTTTATTCCTGCGCTTATAAAAGTTGTTATTGTTGTTGCTGCGTCGAGTCAATTCAATTTCTAAATATTTTTATTCATAAAATACATGTTGGGATTTAACAGTTCCAGTGTTCATTTTTAATATAATATTTTATTTATTCTACTGTTTACTAGGCTATTGCACATAGGTACAAATAGTTATTATTATAGATATCCAGACCCAGATCGTAAACTACACTTAATAATCCAAAACGTATTATTATGATAAGATTTAGTTCAGCATTGCATTATTAAGCAAATTATTTAAACAAGCAAAAATAGTAAATGTAAACCAACGGATTTCGCAGCATTTTGGCGGTAACAATATTAAAAACAAACAGACTTTGACTCGAGAATAAAACATATAACACAAGCAGCTGCATCGAGTGAATCTAGGGTAAGCCACAAAATAATGTACCAAGCTCAATCGAAATTAAGAATCATATACCATCATACTATGTTATGTGTAATGCTGGCTGTGCCTATCACATACGTAATATTCGTTTATTTACTGACTATAAGGTCTTTGACTGAATGATTGAATGGGTGTGGATGTTTTTAACTAGTTAAAAAATGCATCAATTGGGGTAACCTGAACTTACTTTACTGCGCTAAATAGATTTTATTACGTCGATAAATAACAAACTAATGGGTCATTAACGTAACTTTATTCGATCAATGCTATTTTTAGGAGGCAATATCATTATAAAAGTGTGTCGCTGGTCCTTAAAGGAGCGAGATGACCGGCGAAAGCGGCTTATTGGCCTAATAGGGCCCGCATTAGATAACTGCATTGTGTGGTAAGCATAAACAAATTATATCAACTCACAAATGTCCACGCTTTCGCACTGAAACGAGGCATTTTTTGTTGCAATAATAATATTCGGAAACAATATGATTACTTAAGTAAGAGACTACAAGTCGAAGTATTTCTTAAAAGTAGTGACGTTAGGTGTACATCTAGATATTCATGCATATTGTACGATATATTTAAGTGTCTTTAAAATTCCCGTTACATAGCGACTGCAATAATGGTAATACCCAAAAACAATGGCATACAAGATCCGTAAAGTTGACCTCAATCGAACCCAGTTGCCTAACGTCTACTCGGAACGCACTCGTCAATGAAACACCAAGGGTTGATCAATGATCCGCAAATGACGTCAGTGCCTCTACCACCACATCACAAAACACCGCTCGATATCGCTAACTAATATAGATATATTACCAAATTGCTACCGAACCTGCGTTCCTTGGTAGGAGGCAGAAACGCCAGTCTTACAAAATCACGCTGCGTGCATCTTTGCCTCGGACGAAGTATAAAGCGTTGTAGTGATAGTTTTGAGAAGCATTCGTAACCAAACAGTGCGACGGAGTGGTGGTGCAAGAGAGTTATACAAAACGACTAATTTTAGTGACATATAAAGGATTACCGAAAACATAAGTAAGTTTAGATAAAGTGTTTCAGGACTGAAAAGTGATATCGAGTTCGGAATTGTGTTATAAAAGTTTTTCACTACAAAATAGCGGACAGTGCTTTAATGTTAATACTTCAACAGTTATTGTTGTCATAATTTTACAGTGATTACATATTTATTCATAAATTTGGAAATTATTTTGAAAAAGTCGTATTGAGTTATTTAGCAACTTTCAGGCATTGCATAACCAATATTTAAGTTACTTGGGTATAATTGGATAATACATTGTCATAAGAAGATTTTGAATACGTTTAACCGTCAGTTACAAGTACATTATGTATGTATACTCTGGATACAAACATCAATCTTAACAGGTTCACAAGGACTTTCACTTTCCTCGATGGAAACTCCTGCATTCATTCAGTGCAAACTTGCGAGATTATTTATACTAACAATCGTATACAATAGAACAATGCTTATTTATTTCCTATTTGTATTGTTTCAATTATGTCAGCGTGATATTAACGAGACGATATTGTATCGTCGCTGTGAGTAAAAGTGTAAGATTTGGTCTACACCAGCAGTAATTCTACTGGTGCCGGTGCGGTTAACAAGTAATAAAGTACTTGAAACTTTCAACTTAATCTCCGTGGCATGAGAGTTCTTTCATTTCATAGCATAATATCATTAAGTAAAAGTTTTTACTAATCTCTTGACTGAACGATGTTCACTGCCAAACAAGTAAACAAACACTTTCCGCAATTCAAAAGCAATTTATTCTAACAAAATCACACGCAACTTTTCACTCAATTGTTGTACGGTTCAGACTAGAAAATGTGAACTCTTTTGAAATCATGATGTATAAATAGGAATAATAGGTGAAATTTGCATATTCGGGGACTCGTAATAAGCCGCTGTGCCGTAACTGTAACTCGTTGCATAAATAAACAAGATTGAAGCATTTCCGAGGTTGCGCAACGAACTGACGCATCGATCGAGACGCACGTCGCCTACCGATGATGGACCACACCGCCGCGCCGGTTTTCGGTGACACTGACACCAATAACACTTTCATAACAAAAACAATGGGTGACACCAATACGAACGAATCATGGCCGACTTGCTAATATAACTCATCTTCGATTGCGAATACATTTCACTCGATGATCTAGCCATTACATCACCGTTTTCTCTCGTTTTGTAAACTATTTACTTAATAACTGAGCCGTGATTCAGATTTCTGAACATATCTCTGGCTTATACAACGCGTGAGAGTGCTTTCGAGAGCCCACGCCAGCCTGCGCCGGCGCACCGCCAATGCGCTGACATTATAGAGGCTTACATAACCCGACTGTCCGCAAAAGTAAAAGTGATTCTTCGCCTACTAAAGTTTCGAAACAACGACATGCTTTAATAAACAAGGATTAAATCACAGTATTTTTTTCCTTTTCCAGATCATGCGGTGGTTTACAGTTACTTGTATATTGTTACCGTTAATAATAGCCAGTGCTTCTGCTGATTGGTCTTGGGGACAAGATTCGAAAACAGAGGATAATAAAGATAATGGCCAGAAAAACACGGAACTGCTTCAAGGCGAGGAACTTCCCGAGACTCAAGCTCAAGAAAAGAGTGCAGAATCCAATAGCACAGTACTGGACGACATTGTAGATGAACTGATCAGCAGGAAACAGGGCAGGAGCCTGGGTGGTTTCGATGACGAGGTGTACAGCGACCCCACGATCAAGGAAGCCTTGGACTCAGGCGATGACGCTGAAGCTAGAAACCTCATCAAAGGACGCCTCTGCACTTTGGGTCTAATTCAAGTAAGTTATAAATCACGATATGCAACAATTGCAAAATAAATGCGAAAATGATTCATCAGATCACTAAAATACTCAGTTATCATTTTATGCCTAATATTAACTTCTTTAATTTCAGTGCGAAGAAGGAGAAGAAGACACCCAAGAGAAACGATACTTGTCACCAGATGAACTTATTTACGCTCAACCCGTTGACATCAAACCGATCGGTAAGCCTATCGCGTCCATCCCCGTCCGAGGACCACCCAGGGCATACGGGCCACCTAAGCCGATGCCCTCGTATTTTTCACGCCCACAGAAAGTACCACCAAAAAGGGTTGGATATGGCGGCAACTTCCGTCCCGGATTCTCTGAAAAATACGGCGTCGCTGGTGGCAGCTTCCAGTTTCAACAAAGCAATAGTGGACTATACAATGGTCATGAGGCGAATTACGTTACTAAGCCACCTTCATACGCCAACGACAGTCCTTACAACTTTGAAAACAATAAGCCAAGCTACAATAAGCCTTCCTCACAATCTGGATCTAAAACAGACTCGGTTGTTCAACAACACGTACACCACCACTACGTGCACAGTGATGGAGATAAGGACCCCAAAGTTATTATCAAGCCTGTAGCTATTCCCGTAGGTTCGGTTGGACATCTCGCCTCACAATCATCGCAGGCTCAGTCATTTGGACACCAATCTAGTGATATCATCACAGCTGATGATTTCAGTGGTTTTTCTTCTGGGGGTTTTAAACCAATGACTGGTGACTTCGGTGTGCAGAGTAACAAACCAGTTTACGAACCAGACACTATTTATGGGTCGCAATACAGCCACAACGGTTTTAACAGAGAAGGCTCTGGTGTCCTAAGCCAAGGTCTGCCGAACCAGTACCAGAACAATATCTTCGAGGATCAGCAGAAATATGGTAACTCACTAGGATCATTTGGATCACAAAATAGCGAATTCTACAAAAAAGAACTCAACGTGGGGTCTAGTACTAACAACTTGTACAACCAAGGTGCTTCATTTGGCGCAAATGGTGCTTACCAAGAAGGTTACCATGTGCCTAAAGCGCAAGGTCTTGACTGCGTCTGCGTAAATTATGATCAATGTCCTAGCCAAGAAATAATCGGCCGCAGAGACGATCTGTATCTGCCTATTGATCCCCGTAACAAAGGTAGCGAAATCACAGCACTGACTGATGAACAAATAGATAACATTACCAAATTAGATGCTGCTGAATCAAAGGCGAAACAGAATGCCACTGAAACCAAAAAGGTCAGCAAGAGAGAAACGAAAGAAAGCGATGATGACAGCAAAGCAGAAGAGTCTTCGAAACAAATCGAGCCGGTAAGTTATCTTATTCTTAGTAAGGTACTACCTACTCACACCATCATTCATCCTATTCACTAACTCTTACGAATCGTTTACTACCTATCTAAACATAAACATCATTGTCGTTATTGATCATAGTAATTTAATTGCGTTTATAAAACTGGGGCAAGTAATGTTGAATTCGGGCATACGTATTTATGTTTTTATGTTATGTGTATTAAAATCGGTATGTAACAGCTTTCAAAAGAAACACTAAACACTGGGCACGGACTGATAAAATGTCCTAACAAATAAAAAAATCAATACTTTAATTTTAACAATAATTTACAAAAGTAAATATCACTGCAGCGCCTCATTGGATTGGCCGGCTACGGCGGCAATGGCGGCAATAGCAACAAACAAGTGCAGCCCACGTTTGGTGTCTCTTTTGGATTGCCCCAGCCTTCCAACGGAGGATATCCTATCAATCCTTTCAACTCCAATCCCCTTTACAATCCTTATGGTCCAGCTCTAAATAGCGGAGGTCTTAACCTAGGTTTAGTTTCTGTCAATCCCCTCCTAGCAGTTCAAGTCACCAAAAATGATTACGGTGAAAAAATCGTCAAACCCTTTGTCAATTTGCACGTAACACCAAACGAACATGTAGTGAACAAGCTATCCAATATATTTCATGAGAAAAAATTATACCTCCTTAACAAGCATGAACATTACCACCACTTCAATCCGCATCATGATCATCACTATCCTCACCACGACCACCACTATCCTGTCTTTCAAAAACCGATTCAGCCGATTTACAGCCATACCCCTCCACCCCACTATTCACACCATGGGCCACCTCCAGTGTATTCACCACAGTTTAGTCATTACAAACCAGCATATGGAGACAATATACATCCTTACAAAACTCACGGGCCCGCTAGCGTTAATGATGATTACTATGATGACAATGAAAACGTTCCTAATCACTATGATGATGGGGGTGATTACAATAACATTTATCAAGGTGGTTTTTATGGTCCTGGTTTCGAAAGAAATGCCAACATAACTGCAAATGATAGACAAGGCAATTACGCTAACAGACACGGTTACTCCCGATCCCTTTCCCTTCCTTCGAATGTTGGGGCAAATCGTGGAGGCCAAACAGTACGGTTTCCTGAGAACAGAAGGAAGAGAGAAATCACGGTAGAAAAGTCTGACGAAAATATAGAAGAGGTAATACCTGCCAGCCCTTTCTGATATTCATTGTATCGTGCCATTATCATGAAATAGGATATAATATTTGTATCGGAAAGCAATTCAATATACTCGTACAATGTTAGGTATTTAATTGAAATTAAGACTAACCGGTTAATTTCTATTACAGCGTCAAGGGTACTTCGGTCGTCCTCCAGTTCAGCAGTGCAGACAGAACCAGGTTTGCTGCCGTAGACCGTTGAAGCCTCAGGCTGGTAACCGTGGACAGTGTGGTATCAGACATTCGCAAGGCATCAATGGCAGAATCAAGACACCATCTTACGTTGATGGCGAGAGCGAATTTGGCGAATACCCCTGGCAGGCAGCTATCTTGAAGAAAGACCCTAAAGAATCCGTTTACGTTTGTGGAGGAACCCTAATTGATGCTAACCACATAATGACAGCTGCTCATTGTATTAAATCGTAAGTATTTTTGGGTTAACCCTTATTGCTGATCTTTTTAATACCGTCCATACTGGTTTATTATTGCTCGATAAAAATAATGTATGCCTGTACCCTGCATGTAACATTCCCACGTAATGTATGTTATAAATCGTATCAAACCCCATTCGTTAAAAACCATATCATCTTTTCAGATACAAGGGATTCGAGCTGAGAATTCGTCTGGGTGAATGGGACGTCAACCGCGATGTCGAGTTCTTCCCCTACATTGAAAGAGACGTCGTCTCCGTCCATGTCCACCCGCTGTACTACGCTGGAACTTTGGACAACGACCTCGCCATATTGAAAATGGACCACCCCGTCGAATGGACCAAATATCCTCACATCAGCCCGGCCTGCCTGCCCGACAAGTACACCGACTACGCAGGACAGCGTTGTTGGACCACCGGATGGGGCAAAGACGCCTTCGGTGACTACGGAAAGTACCAGAACGTGTTGAAGGAGGTCGACGTCCCAATTCTGTCTCACGGCCAGTGTCAGCAGCAGCTCAGGCAGACCAGATTGGGTTACAACTACGAGCTGAACCAAGGCTTCGTTTGCGCGGGTGGTGAGGAAGGCAAGGATGCCTGCAAGGGTGACGGAGGCGGCCCCCTGGTGTGCGAGCGCGGCGGCACGTGGCAGTTAGTCGGTGTTGTCTCGTGGGGCATCGGCTGCGGCCAGCCTGGCGTTCCTGGCGTCTACGTAAAAGTCGCACACTACCTCGACTGGATCTCGCAGATCACTGGAAAATTCGCGCCATACTAAGCGCTCAATCTATTTTGAAGAATAGGTCAAAATGACTGAAGTTATATTGTATTTATTTTAGGCGCTAGATATTTAATATTTATTGTAACTTTGGATGGTAATATCCAGAGGCACCGAGTAATTGCATATGCAGAATTTACAAGTTTTTAATAAATACTGAAATGATATAAATGTCTTTTTCACTTTATTTACATCGTTTCTATAATATTTCTGCAATCTACAACGCAAACATTGTTTATATATCAAATTAATAAGTACCTAGGTAGAAAATTTATTTTAGATAGTATATATACTTAAAACTAGGTTTTTAGGTATGTAAGCTATGCTAAATAAATACCATAAAAATATTATTTTACTAACGTGTGCCTTGACAGCAAAAAATGATCAAATTCTCCTCTTCTTAAAAAACAAATTAGAGGTGGCTATGAATAAACGTATGTTTGGACCATAGAATTATTATCCCTTTATAATGTCCCTGTTTAAAGTACCTACACTCCCCGGATAGGAGTCGAAAGTTGGTGTAAGTCATAGTGTAAGTAGAACTATGTTGAAACAAAAAAGTCAAATGAAAAACCTTTTTTTTCAATATTTTAGCTTCTTTTGAACAATGAAATTCTCAATTTGTATTGTACTGGGACGCTACGTAAAAAAATTGCGATTTCTTTCGAAATCGGTGGTCAATTTCGATGAAACAATAAAATATGCTAAGCCAAATACACTGAGAGTTTCATTGTTCAATAAAAGCTAAAATATTGATTATTATTTTTTTCCATTTGACTTTTTTGTTTCATTTTAGGTTTAACTAACACAATAGTACATGCACATAAAATGAATATTCCTTCGGAAAGGGATAATAATTCTATGTGCATGCATAATCGTGAAGAGCTTTTGGATGTTTTTTAACGTGATAGAAGAAGAAATCCCTCCAACCTCTCAACCTTTGTAGCAAAAAAGTTTTTGCAAAAATTTTACTTATCATAGCATCAATCAGTCCGAATGACAGTTGTGGACTGTTGACTTAACTGTTGATGACAGGCAATTGACAACTATAGTGTTTTGATCCTGTTGCTGTTGTTTATTTGTGTTTTCCACGTTATTATATCAAAATAATCGTGACTGTCAGGTCTGCCTGTGTGGTCGCTAGATCTAGATGAAATATATAGAGAAATATAGTACCTAATTGGTACTATTTGGTACCTATCGATAAAAAAATAGTACCTTAGCCCTTGGAATATTATATCATAAGTCTTATACACAGGCCATCCTGACGTCAGGTTGGCCTGTATGAAATCATATTGGGGTTTCTGTTATAGGTATCATTCTGGAACCTATGCTAGCATTTAGTACCTAATTGGTACCTGAGAAAATATATATTACATTTTGAAATATCATGATATTTTTTTAGATTTTGGATTTTTTAGATTTCCTATAATTCATATTTGATCCCTTTTACTACTCGTTTTTAATCATTTATATGTTACCGGCGTAATTTGTTTCCCCCCTATGTCCTATTTAGGGCATCTACGAATCCAACAAATTTAAAATCATGAAAATCGGTCCACCAGTTCTCGAGTTATAGTGGTATATATAAGTGGTGTAACTTACACGACTTTCTTTTATGTACATAAATAACTAGCAAATCCAGCGAACTTCGTTTCGTCCCGGTCCCGTTTTATGGTCATTATACTATTCGGGGCCCAGACAAATCCAACAAAGTAAAAATCATGAAAATCGGTCCACCCGTTCTCGAGTTTTAAGTGGTTTAACTAACCTAACTGCCACGGGAACCAATGAACCCTACGCGACCAACCAGTTTTTAGGGATCCGTAGCCGAATGGCAAAAAACGGAACCCTTATAGTTTCGTCAAGTCTGTCTGTCTGTCTGTCTGTCCGTCCGTATGTCACAGCCATTTTATTCTGAAACTATTAGCATCACACCGCTGAAACCTGGTAGGTAGGTGTATCTTCTTTACCGCTTTCCGATTCAGGTACAAAAAATTTGCAAAAATGATATTATAGGGGGGGCTGCCATACATGAAACTAAAACCAAAAAAGTTTTTTTTACTCAAACCTATTCGTGTGGGGTGTCTATGGATAGGTCTTTCAAAATGACATTGAGGTTTCTAAAACCATTTTTTCTAAAAGTCTAACGTTTGAGATATAGCCGCTTCCAAAGTGGTAAAAACTTTTCACTGCACCCGTTGCCGTCTTTCTGCATGACCTAAAGGTTTGACTGGCAGAGAATGCTTTTAGCATTAAGTCCACCTTTGTACACTAAATTTGTGCAATAAAGTCTTTAAATAAAAAAAAAGGGCGTCCCCCCCATCTAACTTTTGAACAAAGGAAGTGAAAATTTTGAAAAAAATATGTAAAGTAGATCTCAACATAAACTTTCAACGAAAATTGGTTTGAGCGAAATCGACCCAGCAGTTTTTGAGATATAGCACATTTTTATCAACCGCAAATATAACTTTGTCTTTCATATAAACACTATGAAAAACAAAGTTATATTTGCGGTCAACAAAATATCGTTGTATTTTGGCTAAGTGTAAGTAATAATACCTAATTCAGTTAAAGGTGGCACGGAACCCTCAGAGCGCGAGTCCGACTCGCACTTGACCGGTTTTTATATAAAAGTTTTAACGGCTTTGGACGAATCCTTCCTGAAATGACACTGACAATATAAAATTTAAAAAAAACCATCTTGGCATTATGGCGGGCGGCCAAATATTTTAATTGTTATTTGAATTAAAATTAGAAATTGTATATTTTTTAATCAACGACTACACGTCATAATACCTACACAATATGATTTTCAATTTATAGCTAAGCAAAAATGTTTGTTATTTTAATAACATGATGTGACTCAATTATCTTTGGTCCAAGCTTTGACTGCAGGCCTTGACTCTATCTCATGTCAATTAAAACTAAATTACTTTCCACCCTAGGGATGGATAAGCTATTTTCCACCCGGCTATCTACACAGGAAAGTTATATGTATTTTCCGAACAGGAGAGATGCAAAAGTTATTGATTGCAAAACATTTTCATAAACTTTAAAGTGCTCTCCTGTATAATATGCAAATATGCAATTGTGCGGTTATTTCACCAGATGATCGAATGTTATTATTTACTAGTGGTAACAATATTTAAGAACCGGTTAAGGGCGTGTCGGACCCGCGCACTGAGGGTTCCGTGCCACCCTTAACTGAATTCAGGGTCCACTTACTTTCACTTAACGAAAACATCACGATATATTGTGACAGCAAAAATAACTTTGATTTTCATAGTGTTTGTATGAAAGACAAAGTTATATTTGCGGTTGGTAAAAATATGCAATATCTCAAAAACTACTGGTTCGATCTCCTTCAAATCAATTTTCGTTGCAAGTTATTGTTGAGATCTACATCATATATTTTTTTCAAAATTTTCACTATCTTAGTTCTAAAGTAAAATGGGGGGGGGGGGGGGGACGCCCATTTTACCACTTTGGAAGCGTCTATATCTCAAACCATGGTTTCAAAAACCTCCACATCATTTTCAAAGACCTATCCATAGACACCGCAAACGCATAGGTTTGAGTAAAAAAAAACCGGTTAAGTGCGTGTCGGACCCGCGCACTGAGGGTTTCGTGCCACCCTTAACTGAATTCAGGGTCCACTTATTTTCACTTAACGAAAACATCACAATATATTGCGACAGCAAAAATAACTTTGTTTTTCATAGAGTTTGTATGAAAGACAAAGTTATATTTGCGGTTGATAAAAATGTGCAATATCTCAAAAACTACTGGTTCGATCTCCTTCAAACCAATTTTCGTTGCAAGTTTTTGTTGAGATCTACATCATACATTGTTTCAAAATTTTCACTTTCTTAGTTCAAAAGTTAGATGGGGGGGACGCCCATTTTACCACTTTGGAAGCGTCTATATCTCAAACTTTTAAAAAAAATGGTTTTAGAAACCTCAACATCATTTTAAAAGACTTATCCATAGACACCCCTCACGTATAGGTTTGGGTAAAAAAAATTTTTTAGGTTTTAGTTTCATATATGGGAGCTCTCCCTTTTTTTTAAATTTTTAGTATCTGAATCGGAAAGCGGTAAACAAGATACACCTACCTACCAAGTTTCAATGGTGTGATGCTTATAGTTTCGGAATAAAGTGGCTGTGACATACGGACGGACAGACAGACAGACAGACAGACATACAGACAGACAGACAGACAGACAGACAGACAGACAGACAGACTTGACGAAACTATAAGGGTTCCGTTTTTTGCCATTCGGCTACGGAACCCTAAAAATGTTTGGTTTTAGTTTCATGTATGGCAGCCCCCCCTATAATATCATTTTTTCAAATTTTTTGTACCTGAATCGGAAAGCGGTAAAGAAGATACACCTACCTACCAAGTTTCAGCGGTGTGATGCTAATTGTTTCAGAATAAAATGGCTGTGACATACGGACGGACAGACAGACAGACAGACAGACAGACTTGACGAAACTATAAGGGTTCCGTTTTTTGCCATTCGGCTACGGATCCCTAAAAACTGGTTGGTCGCGTAGGGTTCATTGGTTCCCGTGGCAGTTAGGTTAGTTAAACCACTTAAAACTCGAGAACGGGTGGACCGATTTTCATGATTTTTACTTTGTTGGATTTGTCTGGGCCCCGAATAGTATAATGACCATAAAACGGGACCGGGACGAAACGAAGTTCGCTGGATTTGCTAGTTATTTATGTACATAAAAGAAAGTCGTGTAAGTTACACCACTTATATATACCACTATAACTCGAGAACTGGTGGACCGATTTTCATGATTTTAAATTTGTTGGATTCGTAGATGCCCTAAATAGGACATAGGGGGGAAACAAATTACGCCGGTAACATATAAATGATTAAAAACGAGTAGTAAAAGGGATCAAATATGAATTATAGGAAATCTAAAAAATCCAAAATCTAAAAAAATATCATGATATTTCAAAATGTAATATATATTTTCTCAGGTACCAATTAGGTACTAAATGCTAGCATAGGTTCCAGAATGATACCTATAACAGAAACCCCAATATGATTTCATACAGGCCAACCTGACGTCAGGATGGCCTGTGTATAAGACTTATGATATAATATTCCAAGGGCTGAGGTACTATTTTTTTATCGATAGGTACCAAATAGTACCAATTAGGTACTATATTTCTCAATATATTTCATCTAAATCTAGCGACCACACAGGCAGACCTGACAGTCACAAATAATCTGATCTGCTAGCAATCCCATGGCTGGAAAAAGCACCGATCGTAAAGGGAAAAGCAAGGAGCCTAAACCGGGTACCAACGAGTTAGCTGAAAACTTAGCCACGTTCACTCTGCCGGTTAGCCTGCCCTGCTCCGAGGTAGACTTCCCTATCCTCATCAAACGAAAAACCGGAGCAAACTGGCAAGAAATACTCGAGGAAAGCAATCAGAGGCTTGAAGAAATAGAAGCCTTTTCTGCGAGCAAGCAGGAACAATTGCCGAAGTCTCCGTTTCTGAGTAACTTCTATTCTACTCTTAAAAATAAATTAACATTAAGTTAATCATTGTAGTTAGATTCTCATATCTTCCGTTTACTTGTGGTGGTGCATTATATTACTTAGATTTTAATAAATGTACAGAAATAGGTAAAATAAATGATACTAACGGTTCTTTGCGACTCGCAAACGCGAAAATATCGTACTTTCCGTACAAACTATCATACTAATTTTCGTCCCTTTAATTGGGAGAGAGATGATAACGTTTGAATAATCAAATGTAAGTCCGTTATCATGGTCCCTTGATATCATTATCTATCACCATCATATATTGTTTTAAACTTTAATGGTCACTAAAATTAGAAAAGTTAGATACGGGATTGCTACCGTGTACTTACCTTATTATTCATGAGCTTCCGATATTTCGGCACAAACGCCATAATCACGGAGTAACTGAAGAGAACTTGCGGGTGGGTTGTTATTGGCAGACATATACTCGTATAACATTACACTTTTAACTTCAGGAAATCCTGTGTATATTGATTATTGGTAAGCTTATTATAATTTGTAAAGCGTAAACAAACTTTAATATAGCTTGTTTTTCTGGTAGAATTACCTCGCAATGGGCGAGAAAAGCAGAGTATTCAACTCGGCGATAAAAGTGTCTTCGGCACAGGCGAACTTAAATCTCTCGCTACACTCAGGGGCTTAAGACACGACTTTATCACAGCACTGAAGAGTATATCACAAAATAAATGCAACTAACGTGAACAACTCTTACTTAAGTAATTATTAATATTACAGACACGGAATGCGACTACATCAAGAACGAAGTATTTGAGCATCTCATTCCGGCCTTAGAAGAAACTCTAAATAAAGCAAAGGTTTGGGAAGCGTTATCACGGCAGAAGTGCTTTTTCAACGGCATTGATCACATTGTTCAGGTATATCTACAAACAATAACTTAATAAAATACATCTTGTCATTTTTTGTATCAAGAGCAAAAAAGCCCATAAGAGTACTTTTCCAATCCTTTGACTTTACCTAAAAAATAATACATTTTGATCGAAATCTGCACACATTTTTTTAATTTTATGATTAAATTGATAATATTCAATAATTGATTAAAACACTTTAGGGATTGATTTCACGT
Source organism: Pyrausta aurata (assembly GCA_963584085.1). Classification (NCBI taxonomy): domain Eukaryota; kingdom Metazoa; phylum Arthropoda; class Insecta; order Lepidoptera; family Crambidae; genus Pyrausta; species Pyrausta aurata. The sequence goes on from OY757261.1 coordinate 7,062,274, forward strand.
ACATTTGACGACGCGTTTAATGTATTGATTCAGAGTCAAATAAATGTTTAATAATTTTGATAAATACCTTAATTAAAAAATCTTTAAGTATAGTCTTAAAAGAAAGTGGCATATTTTTATTGTAGGTTTTATGGAATAACAATCCTCGATATCCAGGACGAAAAGACCAGAACACACATTTGTTCAACATGCCATGGGTCCGCGCTTATCTCAAGGAAAAGTGCGTATATTCTTCATACCTAAATATTAAAGCATAGTCGTAGTATTAAAGTTCGTTATACAAGGTTAATGCATTTACGGCCGCGATCTCTTGCGCCTAACCACTTCAAGATCTTTTGTACCTCGCATCGTCTTTTATTTGAAGATGACGCCTGTTTTGGTATCGTATGTGCAAGCGAATTTCGTTGAAAAGTGGTTAGGCATTAGACCTCGACCGTATTTGTTCTGTAATATTCGTTGTCCGTAATGTTCTACATACCTATACTATTGCTATTGATTTAAGCTAACTACATATGACTGCTTGCGTAGCCACATGTTCTTTTTACACACCGAGATTGCTCATAAACTATTTTATATTGCAGTCCACGTCCATACTACCCAAAGTCTTGGCTATGGCCAGAACACTACGCGGCCACGCTGATACAAAAAACTGTCCGCCAATACTTCGTGCAAAGAGATGATGAAGTTCAAGAGATGAGAGACTTCTGGAGGGTAAGATTTACACACACATTACATTTCATTTCTGCTTAGCTCAAAGGCATGACTTATAGAGCCATTCAGCGTTAAATCCACCTTTTGTACAAACTTTGGTTGTGCAACAAAGTTTAAATAAGTAAGTAATATGATAATTATGTTATGATACACACAAAATTTGCGGTCGGTTTCATACTAAGTGTGGGGCAATTACCTAATACAGAATCTGTATTAATATCTAATATTGCCATTCATGAAGGCGCGCCCCACTCATTTTGGATTGAGTAAAGCGCCGGGTGCCGGGGTTATGACTCGCGCGTTAGTTGCGAGTTACTATAGAAATAAATTAACAATATGTTATTTTATTCAAACATTGGCAAAAGCTTGCACACGTGTACATACTATAAACTATTAGAACAAATGGTGGGGCGCGCGCCTTCGTGGATAGCACTATCTATAGTTGATTCTATCATTATCAGACATAAACATGGGCCGCCTTTTAGTCGTTGTATACATCAATATTATTGACTTTAAAGCAAACCTACGAGCACATCAATGATCGTTCAGAAAATCCTCCCTGTGGTACTTAGGCATCTGATGAATTCACAGTATAGAATTGTGTTTCTTTACAGAAACTGGAAGTGGAACGCACGGTGACTGATATGGAAACTAATCCTTATCTTGCAAAAAAATTTGCATCTACACAAAATTTCCGTAACTAAAAAATAATAGATAATCTTCTTGTCATAATTTTATTGTAATATTTGTTAACTAATTAATAAACTATGTATACCACTTTTTGTATTGTATTCCTTAATTAAGAGGTACTCCTTTGTAAAGGGATGGGCTTACTGGTTTTCCGAGGCCCATCGTAAACTGGACAGTTGGCTTCTCACCAGGTTGGGCAATCCTGTGGATCCTGTTCGGACTGTAGTTGTAGCTTAGAGGCATCACATACTCTTTCACAGTCTGTAAACATGAGAAATAATATTTTGAGCAACTACATCCCTATAATGGTGAGCTTGACTGTAACTCCCAACTTAATAATAGCCTATTATTCACGTCATGCTTCCCGGGGGAATCACTTTTGATTTAACTAGTACGAGTTACTTAAAGTAAATCTATTAAAAGTCTATAAAATTCTAGTCCTATAAAAAAACTATATCTAAGGTTTTGCCGTATTTTGAAAATGAAAGTAGTTGCCCTGTGGTGTGGTTGATCCGCTGGAGGGATACCCTCTAGTAGAACCACCACGATATTGGTACGACTATGCATAGTGTAATTAAATATACATATAGCTGTGGATTTTGTAAATAAATAAAATTCAAATAATTCTATATTCCATTATGACCCCCAAATCCTCATTAAAAATTAAATATACACGGACAAAGCAGTGCCTCATATTTTCTCTTCATAAAAGGGTAGTATTTAGGGCCCAGATATTCCATTTTTACGATGTTTCGATTGAGTTTAAACATGGAAACACTAATTATTTAAATCTCGAATCTATATATGTTATAGAAGAAGATTACTAGAAAGCTGGATTGTGGTTGGAAACACGATTGTAATTACTTTGCTCGATAATAATTGCCTCAGAAGTGGGCCCCTTTTTTTTCGTATTTTCTATGTAGTTTTCAAATTATTGGACTTATATTTATGAAAATCACATATTTTAGTAGGTAATTCCATTCTACACATATACATGTTAAAATGATTTCAAAATGTTTGTTATTTAGATCAGAATAACGAAATATCTAAAAACACTTTATTTGACCTATTTCGACTTTTTTGATCTTGATTTGCTCAAGCTACACAGATGTGAGGAACAGGGGATTATAAGAATATACATTTTGACCACATAAGTGAGATCTCAGCTATGAATCAAATGATTTTTTTTTAGTTTTTATCGGTGTTATGTTCAGGCAAAGAAAGGTCCATTTTTTTCATTAGTCTGTATTCTTTCTTACAAGCAGCAAATTCTTCCAATTGTCTTTTTAAGATTACTTTAGACACCAAAGATGTTTAGGGCGTCCAATCGTTTTTTTCCAGTTTTATTAACATTTTCATTCATAAAACACTGATTTAGTGATTCTCACACTTGTGACGATGGTGATTCGCGCAACGACTTTGACGCAACAGTTGATCGTCGTGTCATCTCTGTTCTATACATGCAAGCAGAAATAGCGCTATCTTTTTATTCAAATGACAAGCACGAGATACCATTTCCTCATTCCCCTTGACGCCACTGCGAACGCTGGACCTATGTCAATTTTTGCAATTTTATTTGCGTACTTAATTACGTAAAACACCTAAGAACTAATAATAGCTAATTTCGCCGCGCCGCGTCACGCTCAGTTGGATCAGCACCAGTCTTATACTAATCAAAGGTCGCGAGTTCAAATCGGGGGTATCATGAATATTTTTCTACATAGTCACAATATTTTTTTAGAAAACGAAATAAGTATTTATTTTAATTTTTGGACATTTTAACATTTAAAATAAAAAAAATTAAAAATAAAAACTAATTAAATTTTTAGGTTTTTTTTTAAAGTAGCAAATCCTATTAAAAAAACTACATAACAATGAAAATAAATTTCAAAAAGAAAATTAGTATCAAAAACATCATCACCATGCGGATAAATCTCCTCAATGCCATGAGGATGGAACCCCCAACCTCTACGTGTTAAGCAAAATAAAAAGAGAAAGGCTGTAGCGACATATATAATTGTTGTGAATAAATGAACTATATTTTTGTACCAATCGTAGAGATGAATCCGTTTCTATAGTAACAATATAAACAAAAAGCATAAAACACTCATGTCAAATTTTTGTAGTTTTGAACATTTTCTCTATTTGGAAAAATCAGAGCTAAACCATAACTGTAGGTTTAGCAGTAATCTCAAATGCTAAAGCTGTGCCCTGGTGACTACTATATTGGAGACGAGAAAATATTATATGAATTTGAGGGAGGGAGAAAATTATTAGGTGATAGGTCTATATTAATTTTATTTATTTATTTACATCTAGACTCCTGTGACAAAATACAAACATTGGAGGTTAAGTTAAGGTCGGTCTAGCTCTCTTCGTGTATGGAACTCAGGTTTCCATGTTATTTACGTACGTACGTACACATTTTCTGAATCGTGTAGTAATAATGCATTGACTATCTATCTCTTATTTGGTGACATGGACTTGAGCGACGAACATGGAGATTACTCAGTATAATCCAATTATATTTGCATTCAGAAATGTCAAATCTGAATAATTTTTTCAATTTTGTTCTTTCGAAAATGTGTGGAGACTGTCTTAATTTTATTTTTATAACCGTTCCTCAAATTGCTGTTACTGAATATCCAAAACAACTTTGGTGTTTGTGACACATAATAATTCTATTAATCTTGTAGTTAGCGCCAAATGGCGCTTCGGGGTCACGAAGGGTTCCGTACCATTATCTATGAAAATGGCATAAACATCATATCTGTTGTCAGGGAGTCCCATACAAAAGATATGAAGTCCTAATAATGGGGCAGCCCCTCATTATTATCATTATCAGAGTAGATAAGTTGTATGAGAGCAACCTGAAAAAAAACTGTTTTTTAAGTTTTTGTTTTTTCAACGGCAACATGAATACATCCTTCCTGAAAATTTCAACTGTCTTACTATCACGATTCATGAGATAAACCCTGGTGTTGCCCTTTCGGTGTAGGAACTCATGCTCATCATAATTCATTCCTTGTAGGGAGGTGTCCCAAAAATATTTTAAAATACATATTTTAGGCGGTGTGATTAGGATATAAAGAAACCCATGCCAAATTACAGTTTTATAGTAAAAACCGGTTAAGTGCGTGTCGGACCCGCGCACTGAGGGTTCCGTGCCACCCTTAACTGAATTCAGGGTCCACTTACTTTCACTTAACGAAAACATCACAATATATTGCGACGGCAAAAATAACTTTGTTTTTCATAGTGTTTGTATGAAAGACAAAGTTATATTTGCGGTTGATAAAAATGTGCAATATCTCAAAAACTACTGGTTCGATCTCCTTCAAACCAATTTTCGTTGCAAGTTTTTGTTGAGATCTACATCATATATTTTTTTCAAAATTTTCACTTTCTTAGTTCAAAAGTTAGATGGGGGGGGACGCCCATTTTACCACTTTGGAAGCGTCTATATCTCAAACCTTACACTTTTAGAAAAAATGGTTTTAGAAACCTCAACATCATTTTAAAAGACCTATCCATAAACACCCCACACGCATAGGTTTGAGTAAAAAAAATATTTTAGGTCTTAGTTTCATGTATGGGAGCCCCCCTTAAATATTTATTTTTTTCTTATTTTTGTATCTGAATCGGAAAGCGGTAAACAAAATACACCTACCTACCAAGTTTCAGCTATGTGATGCTTATAGTTTCAGAATAAAGTGGCTGTGACATACGGACGGACAGACAGACAGACAGACAGACAGACAGACAGACTTGACGAAACTATAAGGGTTCCGTTTTTTGCCATTTGGCTACGGAACCCTAAAAAGGTCTATAAGCTAGACTACAAAAAGTCAAACATGGCAAAACCATATATCCTACTACTATTATAAAGGCGAAAGTTTGTAAGTATGGATGTATGGATGTATGGATGTTTGTTACTCTTTCACGTAAAAACTACTGAATGGATTTGAATGAAACTTTACCACAATATAGCTTATACATCAGAATAACATATAGGCTACAATTTTTGAGGTCTCTAATGTGAGGTCGTAAAAAAACACATTTTTTGCGCTACTAGACGGGACGAACCTGAAGTTCACGCGAACGAAGTCGCGGGCAAAAGCTAGTGGTTTATCAAAGTAATTGTGTGGGTGCGGTG
>OY757261.1:7068030-7154259 GCA_963584085.1 Pyrausta aurata
GGGTATCTCTCCCTTGAGCACCATGTTGGTGGGGTCCACATAGAACAACCTCGGGCCGGTGGTCAGCAACAGCATACGACGTCTCGGAAACAGGCCCTTCCTTTTGTCCACATAGCCTTGCTTCAAGATCAGCTCTCCGTCCACGAATTGATGCCATTTATTATCACGAGCTTGGATTTCCAAACGACGACGCTTTTCTTCTGGGCTGATGTCCAATATACCTAAGCCAAAAGAAACATAATATGTATTAATTACAGTATACACACAAAGTTATCAAATTCCTATCCAGAAATATTTTAAAAAGTTTCCTTAACGAACGTATTCATTGATAAATATGTGTGTGAGTCAAATAATGATATAGAAAAATTTGTATCAGCGGTTCTAATTATAATCCATGAATGCACAAATGCCAAATGGAGCACATTACGGCGATGTGCAGTGCGCGCTTTGTCAGCTGATCATAAGGTCGTTATTCAATAAAGATCGCTAGGCCGGGCTCATTCATGATTCCATGTCATGGCGCAGCCGGCCGCGAGCGTGGAACTCCGACGCAGCGGCGCGCCGGAAGGCTGACGTCATGTCTACTATAGAACCGTAAACCAAGAACTGAGGACGTCCGTTCTGAATTGTGAATATAAGCGAATGCGATGACGCAGCACTGTGCATGCACATGTGCGAAGATCGTTACTGTATCTTTTGAATCCGGAGGCGATATGAGATAAAATATAACTATTGATTGCAGTTATTGGCTAAGGAATAAAATCGTAAAAACGGAACATTATAGTCTTGGTTCAGTTATGAAACGAGACGCGTATAAATTTACTAAGAATTTAGGTCACGGACGCTCCAGTTGCCTCTTACTCGTCGCTTCACTGCACTCGCTCGAGCCTTTGTAATTGTCCACATCCATGCACTAGAACCGCTAACTAACGATAACCATTATTCAACTCGACATAAATAGAACACATTTTTGCACAATCTTACTAGAGAAACGAACGGAACTTAAATTCCACAAGACTTGGCTATTTGAAACTAGATAAATGTAATATTCAGTGTAATATTTACCTTTAGAGGTGGACAAGTCGAATTCCCATAGCCGGACTAGCTGGTTGTTGCCGAATCCTGGCTCCAAATGGTCAGGCACATTGTATTCTTCTTCAAACGAGCCTCCAGGTAAATAGGGGCTGATCGTCGGGGGAGTCTGTTCCCAAATGTTTTCCCAATCGATACCCGTAAAAAACGGATGGTTTCGAATGCTCTCATACGTGTCTCCCCTGTCGTTAGCGCCGATTCTCTTTGTGTGATCCAACACTAATAGTTTTTCAACTAAATCTTTAGCGTCAGCAGGAAAACCTTCAGGAAACTCGTAATCCATCTTTAATATTTTTTGGAAAGTCAAAAATTCAGTAGCAGCTCGGAAAGGCGGTAGGCCCGAGATCATCTGGTAGATGATGCAACCCAACGCCCACAGGTCGGAGGTGCGGGTGTCCACGCAGTTGTGCAGCAACTCGGGGCTTACGTACTGAGGTGTTCCTACAAAACTTATTTTTCTAGACCGCTCGTTTCTAGATGGATCCTCTTCTGGTTCGGCAATAGGTGCGGATTTAATGTCTTCAGGGTCCATAATTTTGGCCGTCCCGAAATCGGCAATTTGCAAGTGCATATTTTCATCTAGTAATATGTTTTCCGGTTTTAAATCACGGTGGATTATGCCCTTAGCATGCATCTTCTCTAATGCTGATAAAAGTTCAGCGGCATAAAATTTTGCTACGTTTAACTCGAACGAGCCAACTTTATTAATATAAGACAATAATTCGCCGTTCTTTGCATACGACAATACAAAGTATAGTCTTTCCGCATCTTGGAACGTACAATACAACTTTACAAAACCGTGTGGCACTTTGAAAAGCATGTTTAAGGCGTCTTTCTCTCGTTTGATATATTCCATTTTCTTTTTTCGGATGATATGCCGTTTTTCGCAGACTTTAACTGTAAATAAAGAAACAAACAATAAATATTTTTCCAATTATAAAATATTGCAGTTAATCGAACTGGCGAACTCTGTAGTTTAGTAATTGAATGTCAAATGTCACAAAAAAGCTTGTTTACTTACTTGCATATTCCTTTCCACTGTGAATATCTTTGGCGAGGAAGACAGAGCTAAACATCCCATCGCCAATCAGTTTGCCAAAAATGTAGTCTTTAGCCGTCCTTTTGGTCGGTTTGAACGACTGGCTGGGCGCAGGCGACGCTGCAGGCGTGGGCGCGGGCGCCGGTGCAGCAGGAGACGCTTGCATCTTGACCGGCGACTCGATGACGGACTCGGCGGCGGCAATCGGAGCCCGAATTTCGCTTGTCGCTCGGCCGTTCGTCTGTAACAATAATATGAAACGGTTAAAGTTTGCAAAATACCATTTACACCAACGAAACACGCGGAAAGTATACCTAACAGCGGTACGATGTCGGCGCGTCAACGCGCTTCGAAAGCGTGCACTTGTTTATCGGTCGGCGGCGGCGGTGGGCTGGTGGCTTACACGTCATGCGCGGTGGGGGCCAGGGGGCAACGCGCCGTCTGGCAGACCGACGTCTTGGAAATTAGGTGACCACAAACTAATGCTAAACTTTTTGGCAGTGGCTGACTCACAATTGAAAACCGGATGAAATTCTCGAAATTTCGCACTTAATATGTGACGGAGCACGAAATCCCAAGAACGCCATACACGGGTGTATCAACAAAATTATAATTTCGATTAGATAAAAATGGTAATAATATTCTAGAAGTTATTGAAAAATATTGTTTCACTTGACTAGCGAATCCGAACCTGTTCAGATTCTCTGCGATTTCTGGGAGACTACTTTCACGTGGATCTTATAATACTTTCTTAGACTCGTAATGTACCCGTCACAACACAACAGCAGACTCTCGGGCACCGCTTACGGAATGTTTATGGCTGTTCTCAAAAGGGAAATCTTTGATGAATTGTATATTACATTAGCTAGAGTAAAATTTGTGGTCATAAATATCAGCAATTGGAAGCCAAACTTAAAAGTGTCCGTGGAAAGTTTGTACGAATCAAATAATGCCACCCGCCACGTTCACTGGCCTCACCTACAGTTCGATGATCTAATTTTCTTGAGTGCGCGCCTCACGTTTTTTGTACATCTTCTTACAGAGACGTCATTTTAACAAAAAATGCCGCTTCCATTCAACAACATGAGCGAGGGGAAGGTAGAGAGCGGTACAATTGGCGATTCTTTCCCTTTCTAACACCGCTGCAGAGACGAAGACGCGGTTAACGGTTAATTGGCCAAAAACAAACTTGATGAAAAGCAAATGAAAGTAGGTACGAGATACCGTTGCGTTGCGGCTGTTAATTTTTTGTGCGAAATTTGAGTGACTATTATAAAGTGGGACAAATCGTTTTGGCAGTTGTTGTTTCACAAATTCACTAGTGCGTCATGTAACGAAATATAAAAGTTTTATCGCGGCAGTTTATGCACTGATATCTATTTCAGCGGCGCCAAGGTGCCGGTGGAAAAAACCGTCGAGGACCGAGGTGTCGCGGCACGCGGCGGGATGCATGCTATAATTACCACTAGGTCGCAACTAATTACGTTTGACATTCTGAAAGATAAATACTACACTAGATTACAGTTACAGGCGAATAACATTGTAAGTATCAACATTTCGTTATCATGTGTGGTGGAGGTGATATTAAATGGTCGCTTCGATAGGTCCTCCTCTCTATCTACATGATTGTTGAATTTGTATATAACATCCCTGATCATCTCAGTATTGGTTTTAATAATACCCTCACGAACAACCTTTGTGGACGAAAAACAAACGTACTGTCAAGATTTTTTGCGAAGAATGCACCCAGGTTCTTTGAACTCAAGAATGTTCCCCTTTAAAGGGACGCATAAGCATGAGTCACCTAATATATAGTAAGTTGGTGGGCCCAGGGCCCTGTTTAATAAACATTACAAATTGTAAATTGTAATTGTAAATTACAGGCTACAATTCTACAAGTTTCTGTTCAATAAAGAATACAACTTACAAATTTACCATGGTGGAAAATCTACAAAATTGTAGAATTGTAGCTACAATTTTACATGTTTCTGTTCAATAAACATTTTCTCTCTACAGGTGACAATTTACATATTTGTAGGGAAAACTGCTTTATTGAACGCATAATTGTAGTTACAAGTTTACATATTTTGTAAATTGTATTACAATTCCGACAGGTAGACTCGCCTTGTGTCAGAACTTTACAATTTTGCCTCAACCTAACAAATAAAGAAATTTTGAATAAATATAAAGATAATAATACAGGGGAGGGTGACTTGAAGATGGGTGCAAAGCTTGGAGGCGAAAGTACCTAGTATAGACCATTTACCTCTAGAACCATATGAGCCGTGGTTGTCATAGACGAAGTTTCGCTATTAAAAAAAAAACGTATAATGTTAATTATAAGTAAGTATTCATTGAAATTGGCCATTATAAGCAATTAATTGTAAAAGTTTAGGGTTTTTAAAAAAAATGTCTCCAAGATTTTTATTTTTATATCGTAAGTAAGTTGTTCACTAAACCCACCGAATAAAATATCTTTATTCTCACAATCAATATTTTGTTACTATGCCCATGACTTTCGTTACGAATTCAATAAATAAGAAAGTACTTTTATAAATCAATGCCACTAAATGTTAATGATTTATGTAATCTACCCCAACAAAATCTTACATATTATGTAAATTGTAACTTACAACTACAAATTTGTAACTACAATTTTGTCATCGAATTCTACAGGCGTTTTCTACATATGTAAATGTTTATTAAACAGCATTTATAATTACAATATTTGTAAGGTTTTTACTTGTAGGATTTCTACATATTTGTAAGGTTTATTAAACAGCACTTGTAATAAAACTTAACAAATATGTAAGTTATTTACAAAATTGTCGAATTGTAATGTTTATTAAACAGGGCCCATGGCCCTGTTTAATAAACATTACAAATTGTAAATTGTAATTGTAAATTACAGGCTACAATTCTACAAGTTTCTGTTCAATAAAGAATACAACTTACAAATTTACCATGGTGGAAAATCTACAAAATTGTAGAATTGTAGCTACAATTTTACATGTTTCTGTTCAATAAACATTTTCTCTCTACAGGTGACAATTTACATATTTGTAGGGAAAACTGCTTTATTGAACGCATAATTGTAGTTACAAGTTTACATATTTTGTAAATTGTATTACAATTCCGACAGGTAGACTCGCCTTGTGTCAGAACTTTACAATTTTGCCTCAACCTAACAAATAAAGAAATTTTGAATAAATATAAAGATAATAATACAGGGGAGGGTGACTTGAAGATGGGTGCAAAGCTTGGAGGCGAAAGTACCTAGTATAGACCATTTACCTCTAGAACCATATGAGCCGTGGTTGTCATAGACGAAGTTTCGCTATTAAAAAAAAAACGTATAATGTTAATTATAAGTAAGTATTCATTGAAATTGGCCATTATAAGCAATTAATTGTAAAAGTTTAGGGTTTTTAAAAAAAATGTCTCCAAGATTTTTATTTTTATATCGTAAGTAAGTTGTTCACTAAACCCACCGAATAAAATATCTTTATTCTCACAATCAATATTTTGTTACTATGCCCATGACTTTCGTTACGAATTCAATAAATAAGAAAGTACTTTTATAAATCAATGCCACTAAATGTTAATGATTTATGTAATCTACCCCAACAAAATCTTACATATTATGTAAATTGTAACTTACAACTACAAATTTGTAACTACAATTTTGTCATCGAATTCTACAGGCGTTTTCTACATATGTAAATGTTTATTAAACAGCATTTATAATTACAATATTTGTAAGGTTTTTACTTGTAGGATTTCTACATATTTGTAAGGTTTATTAAACAGCACTTGTAATAAAACTTAACAAATATGTAAGTTATTTACAAAATTGTCGAATTGTAATGTTTATTAAACAGGGCCCAGGCCGCAAGTGGGTCTCGAATTCCGCGGCGAGCGGCGCGCGCGGTGTAGACCGGCGCAACGGTACTTAGAGCGCATTCCCACAGTAACGCATTCCGCATCGTACGCTCCGTCCATGCGACCTCGATCCCCACCACGAGTACCACGACGCGACTGTGCGCCGCCCGCCCGCGCCCACAAACACATTCATCAACCAATTTTTATTGCACAAGCGACATGCCGTCGACAGTTAATGCGCTTCGAACAACTCGGACGATGGCTTTGAACGAGCCGACATACCTGCACTCGTTAACTGCACAATTGAGTCCGAGTATTTCGAGGCGGGTCTGAGAAAGACATGTTTCATTATGTATACTTGTAGATAGGGAAAATGTACGGAGCAACTGAAATTGGCAACCGTTGAAAGTAGCACAGCACGTGAATTCTTTTATGTTTGCTTTGGTCATTGGCAGCCGCAGGACCTTTTTCGCTATCGGAACTATTCGTGGAGGTAAGGCCTTGTCCTAGATAGACCAGACGGATGTAGAACCGTATTGCAAGACCCCCTCCGCGCTGCATCCGGCTATAGCTTGTAGATCAATTAGATCGCGCGGATACCATTCTGAATAAACGTCGTGAAGTGAAAATTAGTTGAGCAGGACAGGATTTCTCGCAGATAAATGAAGTGGTGTAACAAAGCAACTTTGCATAATACTGGTTGTTGATTAACTGGCTCAGCTCAGTGCAATGCTGTTATCAACAAGCATTCACCAATTTAATGTCCATTCCGACCCGGCCATATCAGTATGACCTTTTGGGATATGTATGCAGAATTTTTAAGATTTTTAGCTTCAAACAGATAATATAGGTCGGAATAAAATTTGAAAAGTCGTCAAACTTTACTCATGGACTATTGTTTCGTTCTTAGATTAGATTATTGTTTTACATTTTGTTGTATACTGTACCTTTCTCTATACCAACTGCTGCATCGATTAACTCTAGATCATCATCCTTTATAATTTAACTAGGTAGGTAATATCCCTCTAAGTTCTTTCTCAGGATAGTCACAACGTTTTGTTTTTGCGATCAACGTTATAATAAATGTCATGATAGGTCACGTTAATGAGTATCGTTGCAATAAAAAGTACGTTTTGTTATCATCGGTACAAACATCCGTTTATTTGCGTGGCATCAGCTGCGACTGCGACGCGAGCGAGGGTGTTGTGAATGCACCGTCAATGTTGAAGGAAACATTCATGTCGTCATTACTGGCGCAGTGATGAATGCGGATCGTGAGTCGTCCGTAGTTGTAACTTGTAAACAAGGTGGTCACGCCGGCGGCGCGTGAACAAACAAGTGCCGCCGCGGCCCCGTCGCGTCGACCTACCAGCGCTGTGCTTTGCATCATACGCGGCCAAACCGCTGCGCCGAGCAGTGGTAGTGGCCCCGCAAACACACACTTCTGAGCGAAAGTGCACAATCACTGCGCTATGCAGCGAAAGTTTATCAATTGCGTTTTAAATTTTTTAGTTCTTATTCATTCGTCTCTCGGAAAATTTACAAATATTTGCTCAGGTATTGTACCTAATCCTCAAACAAATATTTGTATATGCCCCAAACTCTTGCAATATATTGTGAAATGATAATTAATTTACCAAACAAACAACATGTTTGGTAACATTAAATTAATACCTAGCTATACAACAAGACAAATATAATTTAGAAGAGTTTTATGTTTTTTTGTTGTTGTGGAAGCACATTCCACAGTAGGTACCTCTTACCTACATTTCAAACTTTTTTCAACAATTTTATAGACTAAGTTACATAGAAGCCTTTATTAAATGTACTACAAAGAATAAATCAAGAAATAAATTATGTAATTGGGATATATTTATTATGCAGTACACAATTACCACGAGAATTTAGGTTACTAGTCAACTGACGAAGTGTAATAACAAAACAACACCAACTCATAGTTGACACACCATCACCATGACAAGCCAAAGAACGTTCCCACCCTTTCACTTTTTGGAAAATAATTAAATAGTATCTAATTACTTCAGTTTACATTATCAATCAATATAATGGTACCAACACTACAAAAGAAAACGTTGAAGATCTTGCAGTTTTTACGCCACAAAATGTTCTATTTGTTTGTTATTGACTAAACAGACAAACAAGTTGGTACACGGAGTACAGAGTAGCAGACGCGTGGAGTCGTTGACCTTACCTTAGATTTGGGTGAGGGCTGTTTCCCGCGCTTTGATGAGCTGACGCCGAGTAGCCGTAGAATTCTGTTAGCAGCTTCGAGAAGTGTGGCACTACCCCTCGATCCTCTTTTTACTCTGATGGTCAATCCACTCATTTCGACCCGTCTCACAGGTTGTATCTTTCCGTTTTATTTATTGTTCCAAACGGTCCAAAACACGATCACAGTTCATGAAGATATTGAAATCACTTTGGAAAAGTAGGGGTAAGATAAATAACAACAAATTTTACTAAGGAATGCAGAGTACAAGTCAAATGACTATGAAATAACAAATAAACAATCGTCTAGGTTTGGAAGGCGCGCGTACGTCCGTTCGTTAGAGCGGCGCGTTGCGGACTGACTGGACCGAGGAGTAGAACGCCGTCGAACGCGCAGCGCGCTGGCTTTGACGCAAACGAGGCATTGACTACGTCCCCGCTCGCTACTTCGCTAGACGGAATAATCGCACGGAACGTACGGTGCTCCGCGGCGCATGGCTTGGGGTACGTACGAGCGGTATAGTGTTGATGTATATGTGGCGCCCCGACCCCTACCCTCCGTCGCGTCGCCTATCCTCCAAGTCTCGGTTCCGTGGGGTGGCGTTGGCGGGCGATGCATCGCATGCCCCCTTCCGTTAACCCTCTCAACCTACTACGAATTACTGAATTGCAGAGAATTCTACTTAAGCACTTGATATTGCATCTGCATTATTCGCTCGTTTTCAAAAAACCTGATACATGACTGTGTTGAAGACATTGAAAAGTACCTATCATCAACTAACCGACCAACTTGGAAACTGTTTTTTTTTTCATTTCTCAAACTAAAATTTTCAACAATTATGATATCCAAAATAATCGATGCATTAAGATACTGACTGATAGATATATTTTTAAATTCTTCGTGTTCAATATTACTAACGGTTCTCGCAACGCAACGTGTGTTGCACCCACGTGGTTGTATTTTGTTACATTTGGGGACAAAGTTCGGAGTCGAAATGCGGCAATAAGACGGAGGGGTAGGCCGCGGGGGGCGGGATCCATGGTGAGCGCGGGAAATGGCAAAGAAATCAATATCACCCACATTCCAAGATGCACCATTGCATGCTGAAGTTGCATTAGTACGTCCATCCGTAGTATTCTTTCGAACACTTAGGTAGGACTAATACTTTTATTTATGCTACGAGTAGGTAGGTAGGTAGGTATGAAAGTAATAAAGACGGTGACTAATACTATAATAAATCCAGGAAATCAATGTAGATACCGCAAGCAAAGGACATTAGTGCAAAAACTCAATAACACCACCTCTGACGCATGTTCTATTGTTTGTGTTTTTTATTCCAAAATATTGATTCTGTGCGTTTAATATATGTTTTTAGGTTGTGTACATGTGGTTAACATCAACAAGTAAAGTAAGTACATATTTCAAATAATATCCGTATCTCTCCAAAAGCAAGACCAAATAAAATATATCTGGATGACGGATACGAAAAAGTTAATATCCACCGGACCGTAAATAATGAGTCTGAAGTTAAAACGATGCAACAAAAGCACTGTGGGATCGACTTAAAAATAAAATCTGGGTTGATTCGTGTTGTAGCACGACGGCGCGGGCGCGCCACTTGAATGGGCGGCCGTTATGCAGCGATTTGATGCGCGCGCGCATGCGGGCGCGCCGGGGTACGATACGATACGAGTGCGACACTGCAATAATAAGTACAAGCTTGAAATCAATAACAGTATGCTAGGCTACACTATAATTTAGGGAAGCGTTAAGTTTTAACCACTGCCATAACATTTAATACTTTCTATCCTCCATAACTTGAGCAGTATTTCTCAGTACTGATAACTCATCATGACAACCAACAAAAATGGTTGGGGATGAATTTTTAAACAAAGCTTAAAGAGGCTCAAGCTAGCCGACACCGTGGATCTGCCAAGTAGAAGTAATACATAATCACCGAACAATAAATACTCGTAGGTACCTGGACCTTTTTTGTTGTTCTCTTTTCGAGCGTTTATTTTTTATTTAGCAAGTGAATCTTATGTTGGTGTCGTCCGGCGAGCAGCTGTCGCGGCACGTGCAGGCCGCTCGTGCTGATGCTTTCCTTCCAACATGTGAACCAACAATATGCTACACATTAAGGCAAACGATAACACACTTTCACGCTAATAAATATAAATAGACTAATTGTTGACGTTGAAGTTGTGTTGTGTTATATGGAACTAAAAATGCACCGTCTGAATCTGATAGTACAGATTTTCATAACGATTGGTAAACAATAGCATATATTCAACTACAATAATTAGTACATAATCAAAATACTCAAAGGTATTTAAAGAAGTTTCTCTTAGAATAATTTCAATCACCAAATTAGCCAGCCATATCCGTCCCTCACACGATAACCTCGCCAGCAAAGTCACACAATATTATGACCTCCTTAATTTAACAGCATTTTTGTTACAGGTAATTAAACTTCATGGGGATGTCAGAACAGGTACCTCCACCAGTGATCGTCCATTCCAACACGCATTAAAAGCACTGCTATGATTAACAATACTGTATACCTCCAGCTCCTGACCTGCGACAAGCATAGGTACTGAAACACCAACGCAACGCAGCAAGCAAGTTCAAGCTGTCAGAAAAAACTGTCTCATTTACCTTACTTCGGGCCCACAACAAAAGATATTACATAGCCAGGTGGTTCAGGGCATTTTTTGTCGTCTCAGGGCGTAGTCCGCCAACCCCTGGCCGCGGAGCTTCGCTTCAAAACAAAATAAAAGCTGCGTCGAACATTGAACTCACCACCTGGCAATGTTTTTATGCGATATGCCATCCACATGGCGGAATAAAAACAGGTAAATATAGCTACATCCCCATTTAATTTCAAATTGACGATATAAAATTGATTAGATTGTTTTCAAATAATTTATTTATGTTATACTGAAATCATTTGTACTTGCATACTTAGTTTTACTTGGAACAGTGACGCCTAAACCTTATCAATCAACTAACCACCCTCTTGTCAAGTTTACAATACATTTTAGTTACATGCATCAGAAAAACAAAAACAACAAACAGTGTTATGCAAAGTCACGCTGAGTACAGTAGTCGGACAAAGAAAATTACATTGGTATTGTTTTGATTTATTTCTACGATTCATAGTATGCTCATAGTAGCTAGCTAGGTAGATAGATAGATAGATAACTCTTTATTGCACACAAAATTAATTATTAATTAGGTAATAGATAGTAGTCTCTATAAATGAGCTAGTAGGTACTTGCTCAGCTTATTATAAGTTCACTAGTTAGGTACTTACGTTGTACATAGAACATTCCTAATGACAGAAAATTATCCTTGAATCCTACATCTAATGTGACATTGTCTGTCCACTGCATCAGACCAATTGTCATTTCATATCAGTAGATGCAATAACATTTGACGCAAATGCGCTACTTGTCATTCTGAAATATTTTATATAAATTTATTGTGATACTAGAGATCACTACACTAGTAACGTATTGTTTTATTGCCGACCGTTTTTTTTAAACAAACAGTTAAACAAGTAAGTTAGCTTAAAGTTTGGGTTTATGGGTTTCGTAAAACGCTAATAAGATGCGACCTATCCCAGTTCTAGTATTCACTAATCTCAGGCGTGTACAGGTGACCGTGATAAAATTACGAGTGTACCAAACAGTTTTATCATATTTGTGAAGGCACAATAACAAATCGATAAGGCTGTAATTCAACATAATGATAAGAGTGAACGCTGGCGCCGAGCACACGCGATTACGATGGCGTCGTCGCGTATTACATACATACCTATCTTATTATCATGCGATAAATGTTGTGAAAATTCGCACTTGTTAAGTTTTCTCGTAACAAACTAACATATTTAAAAGAATTAAGAATCAATCATATCACGAAATAAAGAAATAACAAATTCCACTTATATCTGACTTATTATCATTTTTGTATGCTTATGTTCTTTGATATTTGTTCTTTGATGCTGTTGATAAATATAAACAGCATCGTCTTTCTTGTGTAATAAATAAATATCATATATGTAAATACATCAAATAAGGGATTGATTTATTCAATACTTAACGTAAACTTCTCGTTCGTTACCTGTATTTTAAATATTTCAAAAGAATTTAATAGCAAAGTGCATCGACAAATCACTGTGGAGGTATGGGTATGCAGCCGGCAGATGTTTAACAAATAGCAGGTGCGAGCTCCTCACGGTGCTGCTCTCTGCTTGCTCAGATCTTTGACTCTACAGCTGACAGTATATTTTAAATGCAGTCAATTCTAAAAGTCTTTGTAGTTAATACAAGCAGGTGCTAGATTAAAAAAAAGTTTGAGAAGAACATAGGCGATTTTTGGGAAGTACGAGCTTTGAGGATCTGTCACACAGGATTCGTTCTGCGGTCGGGTTGTGTTATACGTGATGTGGGCTGAGTTTCTTGTCCTGACCGCAAAACGCATCCAATGTGCTAAAAACATAGAATTAAATAAAACATTGGTTACCATAGAACTCACAGAACATAATATTCGCAACCACACACAGTTAGAGCAATAACATTCTCAAGCAAATACATTTACGGTTAGTGCAATAAATAGAAACAATTTTGAAGTCGACTAACTTAATCGCTTAGTCAGTCTTGATTAGCACATTCCCATTCAATACAAAAGGTATGCAGCGTATGCAAAACAAAGAATGCAGTTATAACCGCTTTTATACCTTGGAAACAACCTTACTTCAGCACTTACCTGTCACTGAACTGCAACTAAATCGTTAGTTACACATGTAAACCCCGATTACGGGCAATATATTTAACAATCTTGCATTATTTGACACGTGTAAGACTTCGAACTTTGCAAGAATCGATACACACCTAGATTGCTGGCGCCGTTACTAGAAAACTATTTAATGCAACATTTTTTTTCAAAACTCAGCATTGATCAGGTGTTTGAAAAAGTAGGTAATTGGAAACCGTATCTGGCAAATAAGATTACAATATTGTGTAGGTAATCGTATAATCTAAAAATACCAGAAATATTTTAGCCTACCCGAATCCTCAGTTCAGCTATAACGAGCGATTTAAAGAAAAGTTCCACAGCCAAAAAAACTCGTAGCCTGCAATGGACCACCTTTGCTACGCTCGTAGACACTCGTAGTAAACCTAATACGCTACGACTGCCTTCTACGAACTGACTTCGGGATTTTAAATTAATTTGCGTGTTATATGTAATTTATATAGTCTTTCAGTGCAACAATGTGAAATTGCTAAAATTTTAAACTTAATAAAAAAATAACCTACTTAAAATGTTTAGTGAAAAGTATGGTGCCTATACACTTTTATTTTACAGGCATTCGATTGCTAGGCACTAATAATTTGAACGGTATATAACATACAACGTGAGGGAATATAAATATAGAGTTTACGACCAATAAGCCAAGACACGACGTGGACGTTCTGTCTGTTTTATTATTTACGCAGTGTGTACGTACACAGTTAAAAATTTTCGAACACACACACATGCTTATTACTATTAGACACTACAAGACAATATTGATCTGTCCTCTTTTTATGTATCAATTTAGCTTAGCAGATCAAATGACATTTCGCGAATACGGAAAGCGAAAACTCGCACATACATGTGTGACATGACAACTGACAATATTCAGTCAATCGAATTACATTGGAGTACACGTACGATAAGCTATGCCTATAAGATTTGATAAAATCAGCGAGACTTCCGCGTTGGAATACTATATTCTTTATTGCTGGCAATTTGATACGTGGGACGCGATCGCAAAGCGTAATGAGCACGCTGAACTGCTCGGTCAAATTTGCCGGTAAAAAATTGACTCTATTATGAAGACAACAAGATCGTTGTAGAGGATGTGCTGGTATATCAGTGAGGCGGTGTGTACATATGGAGTGTCGAGGCGCCTAGCGAAGGTAGTCGACGCTGCGAAATGTCTTGGCCACGGCCTTGAGTCGGTCCTTTGACCCTACATTGGAAGCAATATCCGCCGACCGCGGGCCACCTGCTTGTGTGCCCCTCGCTCATTTAACACATAACCATTTAACGGACAAATCTTCCTACAAATTAGGTAACCGCACATTTTTTTATCCAAGCAGATATATGATAAATATCTGTCCTGATCACAGAACATAAAAAACGTTTTTTATGTTCTGTGCTCCTGATAATACAATGTTTTTTATACATGCCACTAATTGCATTGATTGAGAAATAATACAAGTTATTGACGATGACAAATCCATATCATCTATCTACGATACGATATGTACCAAATTACGATGGATGGATGGATGTATGATGTGGGGTATGTTTAGAAAAACTACTTAGTACGTAACGTAAACTTAGTTTTGATAAAGTTCTCAAAACTATAAAGAAGCTTAACCACTAATATAACCGACATAACAATATAGATTTCGTCATAAGTGTAATTTGGATATTAAGGTAAATGCGACGACTGTGGGTAGGAGGTATATCTTTTATCTGGTCCTTGGAAAACCCACCGGAGCGCGACGGTCATCGTCCTAAGGTACTGAACCTTAAGCAGCAGGACATAAAAAGACCGAGAAAAAAATAACGCGGAAACTTTTGCTCATAAACTGTATTTGTATTTGGTTCTTTGGGGTTTAACAAGATTCTAAGAATATTAATTACGCAGTTGCAGTCTGATTTGTTTTGTTTGGATTTTCTTAATTAACAATTAAGTCTTAATTGATTTATTTGTAGATTATATTACAATGACGCCTAAAATTAAATGGCCAATGGGAAATCTGTTAAGTAATCTTGATGTAGAGTCGGTATATCTAATCGGCGGAAGCATCATGTTTGGAAAGGCTGGAATAATAAAAACTCACACTATGAACATAGGTGCATATTTTATTATTATTATACAATGTGTATTTTCGAAACCTGATCAAACGAAATGTGCGGATACTGGACCCAAAATTGTGGGTCTATTATCTGCACATATCGTTTCATCAAGTTTCGAAAATACACATTGTATATTTATTCATTGCAATAAATACGCAGTACTTACATAGATAATTAATTACGAAAATTAACATCGTTCGCTTCATGTGCACCCTACCGGGTTACTGCAAAGTAAAACCTATTTTAAGGAAGTATATAAATTGTAGAACAGATGGTCCTAATTTAAACCTTATTATATTTTATAAGTATTTTAGACTTATACTTTTTTAAGCTCTAACGTATGGAAATCAGGAAGAATTGTTGCTTGCTTACCTACTAACTACACCACCATACCATATTACATTACTAATACTACCATTTATTATATTAAACATACACACAGCTAAGTATTTGCAGTTGAATATGTTTTCGATAAGCGACGTATCTATCTACGACAATACATATTTATTTGCCTAAATAATAAAGAGCAATCATGATGATGAGCAATATTTAGTTGGACCATCGCAAGAGCAAGGAAGCCAATCAGTCGATAAATAGGTACCAATATTTATGTATTAGTAGCCCATACATACTACCTTCTTCAATAAGGAATTTGATATTCTGATCTATTAGTTAAACTTCCTTTAACTTTATAGGGCTTCTTTCCGGTATAAGTTTCAAACATGCACAGCTCAGTAAACTCTCCAATCAAAATATTGTGTGGCTTTAAACAAAACCTTTTAATTAAATACAAAAGGTCAATCAAGAAACGGCCTATTTGAGAATACTAAAAAAAACAAAATGCATTTGACGAATGGGTTATTTGCGGTGAGTAATTCTTCATCTAAACGATTAAAATATATATTACAAAAACACATTCGGCATCGTAATCTGACAAACAACAAATAAAATCCACGAAATAATTATTTTGTCAATGATTAATGATTTGTTTATCGCGCAGTTATTAGGAATCAGTCAGCTGAATGGCATGCGGCCAACATCCACCTCCCACAAACCGAAGATAAACTAGCACACAGTTAGCGTTGTCCCGACATCGCGGCACTGTCATTGGAAAACAATTAACGCACAACGCATTTAGTTATTGCAGATAGATCACCGGGTCGAAGTACAACACAGGAATTCGTATTGAGATAGCGTTAATTGCTTGTAATGTGTTACACGAAATGCGGTCAGGTCGTAAATTATGTAAACTAAATGCATAATATCAAAAGTTAAGAAATATGCAAACCGTTGTAAAAAAATCTAATGCTCAAATCAAATAAATAACTCTACATCTCTGAATTATGTATGAAGCGTAAAGTTACCTTACTAGGAAAAATATATCACATGCGTCTCTTCCCTTAAAACACCAAATACCTACTTAAAATGTACGATTCTCTACCTACTGTAATTTATTAAGCAGTCTTCAAATAAGATGTCTTAAACTCAATGACAGATCATGATGAATTAAAAAAAATAGGAACGGATGCTATCATAAATCTTCAAAGAGCAACAAGGCGTAGCTATATTATTTTCAATAGACTTACACCTATAGATAGTATCATAGATCTATTTTATCCTCTCGTGTGTTATAAATAAACGAGGGTTTAAAGCATACCGACAAGGAGAGCGGGGCGACGACGCTGGCCAGCTAGAGACGCCACCGCACGCACATGGTATTCCGGCGCGCGCGGGCGGAATGCCTCCACTTAGGTACATGCTTTACCCACTTCCCCCGCGTCTAGACACCAACACCTACTTCTACCAAACCGATCCCTCTAAATTCAATCTTACGGTCATTCCCGTATACCCTATATTGGATCGCGATGGGGCCGACTCTAATGCCTTATAAAAACGCGCCTGCTGTCCTCGGAAAGTGCATTGATCTCGAGGCGCGTCCTTCTGTAGCACAAAAATCGCTGCACGTGAATTGGCTGTCTCTTTTACTATTGGTCCAGAGATATGAGTTAGAAAGAGATGAAAGAAACGTAGTAGGCAGGATGCGCGTGGCAAGCCGCGGCCAATACTCCCAGGCGGGCGCAATGAACGGCGGCCATTAACGTGGAAGTACCATGATGCGTTTTGGCGCCAAAGTTCTATCGTAAAAGTAAACAATACAAAATAAAAATAGTATCTTATTTATGTACACTTCTGCTGTGATTCAAATGAGCAACTAGAAAAATACAAGCTCATAGCAAACTGAAACAATCAATTTTGTAACCTGACCCGACACCTATAATATTGTTTCATCACTTTAAGTAAGTATTTTGCAGATTAGAGTAACGATGTCCATTGATTAGAACTCATATTTACGAAAAAGTTCATGGAAATGAAGATAAAACTGTTTATTTATTGTCATGCGCCGACGAGCTTGCGACCGGAAAACGGAACATCAACAAACCCGCGCGCGCAGCATGAGTTTCGCGCCAAAAGCTCAGACAACACAAAGATGGCCGCCTCCACGTGGTCGTACAGCGGAAATAGCGCTCGTAAGGATATTTTGTCCCTATTTTAATAAGCAGGAGGGTAAACGTACGCGTATAAATATGTATTATGAAAATTGACCTTATAGTTTCTCATTCCAATTAATTAACGAACTGAATATCGACCCTTCTGATAGGCAGTAGAATTAGAATCCGATAAACTCACGGAATATTTGAAAACGAAAGAAACGTTTCGACAATCTATTTTTACTGCAGTTTTAATAATGCATTTGGCAACGATCGGTTACCTGGATGCATGGGGCCGAAGGCCTGTAAATAACATACAGCCTTCTGAGAAAAATAAACCGGGGACTTCAAACAAAGATTGCTGTTACAAAAACAGCGAGAGGCAGGCCGCATTATAAAGTCTTGATGTGTGGGTGCAAATTCCGAGAAGGATGAAATGCCCGCCAATACATTCAACTTGGCTTAACCGGCTCTTCGCAGACCCGACGCAGCTATGCAATGACTGTTTTATTTGAAATACACAATAAAAACTTTGCAACTCCTAACTCCAAAAACCAAAATTTGTACCAACCAACTAAACCTAATATGTTATCTAAGACAAATGATTTTTTATTCTTAGATAAAACATTCAGGAATGGAGGATGAGGTAAAAGAAAGTTTAAAGTATGTAGTGCCTAGAGGGTCGATTTAAAGAAATACAAACAAATGATAAATTAGTTTAGCAAAACAATAAATATTACGGAAATCTACAACAAAGTACATAAAAAATTCGAGTAAATTTCGACCAGGTCGTTGTTACAGCCTTGGAACGATGAAAAACCTTCGGTATTCTGCGCGTTAAATTTGGAGGTCTATGACCCAGACTGCTTGTCGAATCACAAATTTTGTTGCGCAATAATTCAAGTTTTAATTTATTGTACGTTTGCGATTGTTAAACTTCTCTACATTCCGTTAAAAATATTCATAATTGTGGAAAACTTAAATACCGCAAGGCAAACCTATAACTAAAATTCTTAGATACATAGTTCTAAAAGTTAATCGAGGTAGGTACTAAAGTATTTGAGCCTTATTTATTTATGATACCAAATAAAAACAAAGGTAGTACTTATACAAAACAATTTGAAATATTGAATGACTTGCAAAAGTATGAAATATGGCCCCATCGTAATTAGTTACAAAGTATTGCCTTTTGTTGTCCCATCGTAAACCACAAATGGAGGCTGGGAAAAAGCGCGTGGTCGGTGAAGCGTTATTTGGCGCCAAAACGCACGTCATTGACCCAAACGGCTTCGGAGCCAACGTCGTAAAAAACGAAAACAAAGTTACACTGTGCACTAGCTAGTAGATAGGTTGGTTGGTACCTGCTTTTCCCATCATTATATTTAATATTATCTATCACAGTTGAGTAGGATAAAATTAACTGTTGGACATGATGAAGTATTTTTTTTTACCATCCGTAGCTAGGACAGAACACGAAACAAAGCGCGCTCATAAGTATCGGTAAGTGAAGGACTGATAAATGACTAAAACACATTTTAACTCATTCATGCACAAACGCACATTCAGCGAGTAGTGAGGACCAGAATATCTAATGGACTTTTCGAAGAACTGAATGAATAACTTCTTATTTTGCTCAGTCGATGATTGCCAGAATTTTTATATTAGGATAACCTAACCACTTTACCGGCCAGAATTCCAAACAACTATTACTAAGCTCTACCTTACCAAGTTATGGAAAAACTATTTACTTAGTTAATAAATGCTAGCCGTTTAATAAATGAAAAGAAACCTTGTAACATAACTACTTGTATTCCCATAAATAAGAATAAATGAATTATAAAAGCTTTCTAAAAAAGATTTGTAAATCGCTATCTAGAGCTCTATTTTTTGAATCACTAGCCTAAGCTAAACACATAACGAAAACTACACGCCATATCTAAATATGGCGTGTAATTTTCGTTCGAAAGCGAAGTAAAAATCAAGGAGGACCAGGAAAAATATATGTATAACGTTGTTCACGTTATCACAAAATTAAGTAATATTTTTTTCCATCAATCGTGGGTACAATAAATCGGTTATTCATTCGAAAATCTGACATTTATCAAAAAATATCACACGCCATATAGACGCGAGGAATTTAAAAATAAGGCTCCTGGATTTCTATGAAAAAGTGCTCTGCTCCAACGCGACAAGCAAGTAGTTTTTATAGTTCAGATCTCAAAAATTCGATCATCAAAGCTTTTTCAAGAACTTCCACAAAAAATGTATTTCAGGATCAATGATAAACACACGCCGCTTGTAGAAGTTTCTAGTGTCTGCATCTGTGTGAATATTGATAAAAATAAAATAAAACAAATGGAAAAGTGGATGAGCAAGCAGTGTAAGCACCACTTGGAGCATACGGCGCGGTCGTTAGCCGAAGCGGAGGCACAGTCCGCTGCGTCGCCCGCGACGGCTGCATTCCGCGCATAACTCGTCTCGCCGCCAATCCCGCTTGCACTACACTACACCTCGCGGCCGCGTCCTGAAGAATGTTGCCTTGCTATCTTGTCGCCATCTTCTATTTGCACTCGAGACTTTACATAAACTTATTTCAAGACTCCGAACCCACCTGGGGTCGTTGTGCCTCAATAAGACGTTAATAACAAGATCATATTCTACAATGCGTTCAATTCTATACATGAACTTCTATCTATATCTAAAGTAATAATGGTTAAAAAAGCTCATTGATATTCTTTGGTACATAGCTATATCATTATGTCCTACAAATGAAATAAGTCTAACCGAATAATTGGATGATGTTACGGATAAATGTCTAATTAATAATAAATTCAATTCAATTCAATTCATTTATTTATTTCAGATAACATTTAGATCCATAGTGTTAGTAACAGAGTTCTTACGTCTAATATTAGTAGAAAATTAAATTCAATTTATATTAATTAATTTATATAATAAATACGTCCCGAATAAAGCTCTTCAATTAATTCATAATTAATCAAAGTTTGAAAGTATGTTTTATTTATAGCATCTATGATTCGCAAAGCAAAGTTCAGTAATCTCGATTATGATTTATTGACATTAGGCGAACAACTCGTCTCACTCAAGGGCACAGCAGGAGCTGGGCGGCGGACACTCATGCGTCATCGGGCCCAGGTTAGGGACCGAGGCAATAACCCAAGCCACGTTGCCCGCCCATCGCTACTTTATTACATCAAGATCATACTTAAGTAAGCGTAAGCGCGTTACAGCTTTTTGTACCAAATGAAATCACTTCCATACTTGGTTTTGTATTAAATATTCGTAATCAGAGCTTCAGGGTTCTAAATGGTACACATGAACTCTTCTTCGAACCTTTCTAGGTCTGACGTTGAGCTGTTTGGTGTTGTTCCATAAAAGGAATACATCAATCAATCATACTTACTTAAAGTTGACATATTCAAAGTTGGAAACGAAGTGTTATAAGTACTTACAACATTGCAGTAAGCTTACTTACTTTGCTCGAGCGTGCGATGTAAAGCTTTTGAGTTGAGTACACAATACTCCCTTACCGTTATTGTCATTGTTATGGCATAGTTTCGTATGACTAAGCACATGATTGCCGCCAGAACTGTAAATGAAAGGCAAAACGAGGCGAAATGTTCTCGAAGTCTCAATACTGATAAAATGAGTTTGTAGTTTTCAATTGCGGTATGGTGGAATAAAAATTAACATGAAATAAAACTAAAGTCAATTCCTTAATTACCTTATAAAATGCCGCAAAGTTGTCCAACCAATTTGGTGTAACCATTCAAACAATTTAGAGTAGTGGCCAATTCACTCAATAGAGTCTAATAAGATGCTTACACAGTTACACTGATTGTGGTAATCGGGTGTCTTATTGGGAGTCCATATACAGTATATACCGACTCTACAAGTCGTGAGTAAGTAAGTGAGGTGTGGGTGGTCTGTAGTTCTAGGGCTGCTTTCGTTTATTTGTTTTGTTAGACAATGAAAACAGACGTAAAATAAAAAAGTTTCAATTAACATAGAATGTACACCATTCATAATCGTTTAGGAATTTTGGTGAACAATGGAACCTCATACGGCAGCAGTGTTTGTCGTCCGTCCCATCTAAAAATTACGGGAAGTTTGGAGAAAGTACAAGTATCTAAAGTATGTTGATAACAACATAATATTGTTTATGTAAAAGACATCAACGCAACCTGAATATATCTTCCCTTTTTTATCAGGTCAAGCAAGCCATTTGGGTATTAGTATGAATACATTACGGAACGGACTTTATTACTAAGTGTTTAACTTCCGGTCATAGAAGCACTATTTACTACACTAACTACTAGCTAATCGCGTGTTAGGCTTGTAAGTGGCGACCCTAAGTCCTAAGAGCGTGAGTCACACGGAGTCGCGGGCGCACGCTCTCGGCGCCCATTGTCCGCGCCCATTCACGACGCGGCCTCAGCGGCGCCTGCGCATTCCCACCGCCCTGCACATATTGGGCAAGGACCACCTCCGCGAATGGCGATGCATTAAGTTCTTTGTCATAGTTAAAACCAGCAACAGAAAGTTTATGTCAGCTTTCTTCGCGTTAAAAAGAAATTAAGGTATGTGACACACACATGCCTAATACAAACATACAATCAAAAGACAGTTAAGTATTATCAAACCATATTATCTTACATGTCAGTCAAACTTTGTCACATGAGGGAAGTGTTCAGTTATTATAATAATGAAATTGTGGAGTGATGAATAGCAGAATCACCAACGCGAGCAGTAGCGTCAACATGTTGTCAACTTTCTCATTTAGTTGGTAGTGAGAATAACGCTGAGTGAGACTGAGATTCCCTACGATTACCATACTAAGTACTTTGTCCTCAGATCAGACACATTTAGATGCTTAATAGTGAATAAGCAATGTATCTGTCTGGAAACGCCTCGCCGACATGCGACAGCGAGACACAGACAGACAATTTATTTTCAGTTCGCCAAGAATAACTTTTAATTAAAGTACATATAATACGAACGCTACACATTGAAAGTCATTACAGAAAATCTATCATGTAGGTAGGTGTATAAAATAAAGTGACCAAGATGGAATAAATATAAAATTTAATGTCTTATTCCTAGTAATACCTTTTAAGGCATTAAAGTTGCATAGTATGGCGAACTTAATAGAATTTTCTGGTCTCCAGCCGAATCTGTATCATTCTTAAGTGTGTACGACAGCCCTTCGCCCCCAGATCACGAAGACTCAGAGTAAGTGTTAAGGTTGTCTGGAGAGCAACAGACTACTACAGACGCGCCCTCTCCTCACTCGACTCCCGAGCCCTTACTCCATTTTTCTACAACAGTTCATAACCTTTATAGAGTATTCCTTAGTCCTTACAAATCATTCATCCCGCTTTGACCTTATTCGCTATTTACTTATGCGTTCATTTACCCAGTGTTATGCGAATGTCATTTTATTTTGGGTAGAGTTACAAACCGCGAATAATATGCACTATAAGGAAAACGAAACCTCTAACATGTTATCAAAGGAAGCTCCGTGCAATATAAGATACAATTATGTAATCTCTGATCATGTGAAATTACATTTTACCTGTTTCCTTGTGTTCATTTGTTAAATTCAAACTTGAGGAAGACTTCAATTCTCAAACTTGGATTGTTCCATAATGTTTCCTGTACAAGAACAATACCAATTTGAGAGATAAGCTTCAACAACTGAAATTTAGTGGCCTGACTAACTAGCTGATTCGGCGACATACGAGTAGGTATGAATAACCTGCCATTAGATCAAGTGGCTGATATTACCAGTTAAAATATCAAAGTTAAGTTAAAATTATAGTTGTTATATGTGTTTAAGTACCTACTTTTTCTTATCTTTATCTTTTCGTATTATAGTTAAGATATGTATACTCGATGGTTAATGAGAGTAAATCTGAGTGGTTTTTTAACGCTTAAGTGGACAGTAAACGCCTTTAGGCGTGTTAACAATATAATTTATTTGTGTCTGGATTACTATCCACTTAAGTAATCTATCATAATTAATGTATGATTTTTTTGGATTTGGTAGTTAAATTAAAAAAGAAAGGTCCTCATAATAAGGCGTGCCCGGTGAGGCTTAGTTCGGGTATTATGGTGTAACGCACTGTCGGCTAATGGCCTCCTGTTCCCAGAGCTACATTGCGATCGCACTAACTTTGTTATTGCGTCTGTAGTCTGTGCCCTGTAGGGAGCGTACGACCTCGTCCATTCACCCGAGCCAGGCCGGCCGTCACCCGCCGGGGCGCCCTTAGGGATCCCTGACTAATTTCGCCCTTTTCCCCTCAGAGCATCCCACGATGAGCCCGTCTGATATATACCATCTGTCGCGCGCCGATCTCGGTCAACTTGGAATAAATCTGATACGGATCTGCGCGCCGGAATCGGATAATGTTTGCACAATAATAATAATAAACACGACCCACACTAATGCAGCCGGTACTACTACTCTCGTATCTGTTTTCTTATAGGAATTCCATCACTCTCTTTATTGGATTTTGTTACTATCAGGATATAATTAGTATTGCTGTTATTGTTATGTTAATGTGTCTGGTGGTGGTTGCCTTATTACTGAAGTGTTTAAGCTATATCTCCATTATAGGGCTCAGAAGATGATCATCCCGCTTTCGAATCCCAGTTTGGACCAACAAAAACTCTCAACATAATCTCTGCTGCTTAGTGGCTGAATGTTATAATTTTCCCGATTTACATAAATAGGACTAGGTATACGAAACTACTGGAAGCTGCAGTAAATTGTGAAACATAACATTGTTAGGAGGACTTTAAATGCCAATGTATCAAATGTATCATTATTCCGCCGAAGTACCTATTGGCAAGCGGCACTGCCAAGGTTCTCGCTTGTATCCTTATGGGTTTTCTGAACTTTTTGATACACGTGAATGCTTTGACAAGATATACGAGTAATAAATATAGAATTTATTTTCCTCATGCCTAACAACTCAGTTGTATTTCAACGAAGAATCATAAAATAAATTGTCTACGGGAAGTACTCAGATTTTCTTACACATACTCTGATTGTATACGTAGAGATAGTGTTGTATGTCTTCGTTATTTATGAATTCCGATTTGTATCCTAACCAGACAATCTCCATTGTGTATATCACCAACCATAACCATTAACCAGATTCTTAACGGAATGTGTAATAGTGCTATAAAGCAATAATTCAACGCATGAAGAGATTATGTGCTTCATGCTGTGGTGATATCCGTTTCATTCTGGATGTAATGAACTCAATATTGCGTGTCCGTAAGTAAGGAGTTTAGATGATGGATATTTAAATAAGTGATATTTAAGTAGGTACTGATTAACTTATATTGAATGTCTCTAATTAATTATTAAAAAACATCTCATATTTTATACATACTCCGTACATAAGTGATACTGTTTCGATGTCAGCCCCTGTTAATATAACGCAATAAAATTAAAATACGCACTTACTCGTACGTCGTTGTAAGAGGAGAGCGTTCTATTATATCGCTTTGACTCGCCAAATGTCGTGGGTATTGTACTGGCCAGACGGTGTTGAATTTCTATAGCGTCTATAAAAGACATGATTTAATTTAGAAACCAGTAAGTCTGGAATAGAGGTCGTCGTGCGTCTCGCCGCCTCGCCGTCTGCTCACCTTGGATAGCCGCGCTGTGCTAGACTATACAAATCCGTAAAGTGACTGATATTAAAACATTTGCATGCTGCTCTATCGATACACTATGCTGCACACAGAGATGTAGGCCCAGACGGCTACTTTCACTCGGCATTCACATAAACACGAAACGGGGACGAGCGTGTGTACTCTCGCGCCGTGAGAAATTGATTTTGTTTTATGTTTCTCCTCTCCGTTACAAGGGGTGACGGAGAAGGTGACCGCCTAACATACGGGCTGTCCGGATGCAATTGATGTATGGCTTTGGTTTCCAATTAACATCCCACATAGCGGTATTATGAATCAAAAGCGGCATCGTCTATTATGTGATAATACTACAAAAAGTTGAATGAGTTGGCATGTTAAAGACCGGCGCGGCAAGAGCGATTGGCGCGCTTTTCTCTACGAGCGCACGAGAACCGAGGTAGTATAGTATCGTAGCATAGTAAACTTGAATCACGTGTAAAGATGACGATAAGAGAGAACCTGCGTACAATGCTTATGTGTGCTGCATTTGTCGATTATTCACAGTTCTGGTGCGGCCGTAAACCTTATCTTTGATGACTGATTGCATAACAACGCCTCTAGCGTAGCTCGTTTATAGGAGGACCACAAATATACTTGCATTAAAAGTAGCGCGTGCCATTCCGTTACACGTGCTGTGCACGGTAATGCACCCGGAGGCATTAACTCGTTATCGGCTACAAGAAATAATATTAGCGAGCACGAAAAACAAATGAAATTTTCCATCACTAGCGTGAACTGTAAAGAAAACAATCACGACAAACGTAAAACCGCACGTGTAAGGTCTAGGGATCATTGACAACACTGACTACAAACATTGCATAAACATATACTTCATCTTCCTAGCTAAATATAGATTGTTTATTTATTGATAAGTAATATCTGTTCTGTGTTTGCAGTGGTGTTACAACAATAGCATGCATTTTGCCAAGAAACTGTTAAAAATCAAAAACAATATCTTCGTTATTTTTATAAAATGTTTTCAGTGTGTGTATTTACTAATTAAGCAGAGGTACCTTCGTCGATACGAATTAGTGAAAAATTGCATTGTTTGTGTGTGTTTTTTATTAGCAGTACATTGAAAGTAATAATTATTCTACATTCTAGCTAGAGGCATTACACATACATAACCTATCCAAGGAAAAGTGTTGGTTGTAGTATGTCATCTTGAGATTTCCAAAAACAAAATCTACGCAAGTACAACTTATTTATTTGTGAACTCTCATGAAACTTCACTCTTTCAAGATGACCTCTAAATGTTGCGTAGTAATGAAGACAGGTGCCGCGCGGGGTCACCGCCAAGTACTTCAATGCATACGATCGTCAGTAGATCACGAAGACGGCACGTGATATCAATTATTTGAACTTACACCGAATATTCAACTTTCTTTGGATGCTGCACGATTTTGACAAAATGGCATCAACAACTCTACTTACGAGTATATCACGTTTTAGCGGAATTTGCATGCATCCAGTTCAAATTGTTATCTGTTTTTGAACGGTAAATATCAAAGTATCACTTGAAGATATTCATGCATGATAAGCTATTGTTTACGTATGCGATATCCCGGTATAGATGATCGACTTATTTAGTACAAAACGAAACCCGCCTACCTAATTAACCACATTCATTTATAAGACTTCGTTAGCATGATTGATAAAATCTCTGCGCAGTTTAAAAATAAAAACGAATTCCGATATCACCTTCACTTTTTCAAAGGTTTTATGCGATACCATTTTTCATATTGAATGCCAAGGCCTAATATTGACATTACTATAAGCGATCTGGATATGTGATCTGATCAAACATTCTGTTTTATTTAAATTTTACGTTTCAAATTCCACGTCCTTTAAGTTACTTAACATTCTTATTTCTGAAGTTTACGCGAATACTACACATTTAATAAAACAAAATTTACGGATAATCGCGAAACTATCCGTAAATTGTGTTTTATTAAATTACTTAAAATTTTTGAAAATCCTCAAAATTAGAAAGGGGCGCCTTTTAATTTAGAAAATTTACCAGAATGTGTGTTTGCAATAGCATATAAATAGTTAGTACAAGTGTACTCGTACATGTAAGTGATCGATATTAAAGTAGTTCACATGGATGTGAATCGTTGATCAAGCGAATGATACAGCGAGTCCATTGTTTCGATGCGATCATACGAGTACACAACCGCAGAACGGACTTTGAACTTCGTGTTTCATACATTCTACAACGTAAAAGTTAGGTAGATCCCTTCAAGATAATGTTAAAATATCTTTCTACTAATATCCTTTGCTAAGCACTCGAAAACCGACCACACTTTTACGCTCCATAAGTATGGCCTATAAAATAAGTTTCGAGTTCGACTCATTTTTCCATTCACATAAAAGTTCTCTATAAAAATAAGGGTTACCCTATGTATGGTGAGAGAGATCAAATTTCACGTGATATCAAGTAACAGTTGACGAATCCTTACAATCCATTAGCAATGTGTAGAGTACGTCAAGAGGATGTGACGCGTAATAAAATGGTTTTGATACCCAAAAAATACAGCATGTAAATTAAATTATCCTCTAGTTCAGTAACTTCATGCATTTGAATTGGCTCTTAAAAGATAATGAATTTTTAATAGGTTATTAAAACTAGTGACCTAGTTGAAAATTGAGAAAATCCTACCTAACCTTGAGCAAAATACACTAATGTTTTTTAATGAATATTTAAATTACAGAAATTGCAAATAGGCAACTCTATTTTCGCGAAGGTTGGCTCTGTTTTACAAATCGTAATGATTGTCATACACAATGAACACTAACCATGTTGTATAAACGGTGACGACTTCTTGACATGTTTGTTTTCCAGGTTTTTTTCAACGAATCTTAGGTAATTCAATAGAATCTCAAGTAAGTATTTCAAATGATGAAGGTTCAGTAAAATTTGCTGTGATAATTAATAAATATGGCAATCGCCCAAACAGACTAAACAAGTACTCATCTTTGTTGTAGAGCACAAAGAGCATGCCATCTCGTGAAAAATATTTTTTCCTTAAAAACATCCATTTTGATTTTGGACTCGGTTCGTAGAACGGAAAGCAGATCAGCGGGGCGCGTTGTCTGCGCGCTTTATTTATATTTTCATTCAGCCCGCGCCCTGCTATTTTGTTTGCAATTTGACACGCCAAAAAAATTAGGCACAGCCTTTTGGCTACAAAACACTACAATTTTCTTTATCAAAGCAACGCTAAAGGTGAGACCGTTTTGTTTCCGACCTTACTTTTCTTTTCAAATAATGTAAGCTTTTGACGGGCGTGATGCAGAAATTAATTTGTGGATCAATAAAAAAAATACAAAAAAAATAAATATAACTTTGTGATTGTTAACATATTTATGCATTTTAAGGACTGCTGTAGATATAACATCGTCGTGAATGCAGTTTTTAAGCCCTAGTCATCCTAGACCTATAGGAATTCGAGATAGAAATAGACAATGCCGTCCCGACGCGGACGGCGTCCTATTGTCGGACGCATAGACATTAGGCTGCGCGCTTGCGCGATGCATCAGCAGGGCGGACGGCGCGCGCGCACCACGACCGCGGCGATCTCAAGTTGCGGCTAAATGCGGACACGGCACCGAAGTGTACGCAAAAATAAACGCAAATAAACAACGCCAAAGCGCATGCAGAAATAAACTTGTGTAGTAAACGGACAGCTCAACTCAAGCGTGACCGTTGGTAATACGCACGCATCGGTGTACGCTTTAACGTTTGACACCGTGTACACCGTGTACCAGTAAAACATTCATGCATAACCCTAATAATAAGTGCATCACCCTAATGAGATAAATATTAAGGAGTCTGTTTATCTTAAATCGCTCAAATACGCCTTAATAGCTAAAGCTTATCAAAAGATAAGACAGGTTTTTGTTAACCCTATAATTGGCGATGTGCACCCATAATTGAACTTTTTTCTTCTTCCTCGCTTACGTTTTGATTCCCCCTGAAAACTGGTAGTACAGAGGCGCTGAAAAATGCAAGAATAGTATGAGACTTCCTGCAACACGTCCGCTTGTAAGCAAGACAAATCGTTTCTGTGAGACGCTAGCAAACGCAGCTAGGAAAGATTGATCGCCGCGTCTTCAAACTGATATATCTACATTAGTGTGCACACTCACACACCTCACGTGAATCATTTATAAATAATGTCATTTTAAATCACCGCCACCCGAGATACTGTGTTGTTTTCCTTTTAAACATTCTTTTAGCCATTAATTATAAATAACTGGACATTAACAATTTATTATTCTAATTAGGTGAACTAAATATTAAATTAACCGTACTATAATATCTATTGCATTATACAT
The DNA here is from genome assembly GCA_963584085.1 of Pyrausta aurata. NCBI lineage: Eukaryota > Metazoa > Arthropoda > Insecta > Lepidoptera > Crambidae > Pyrausta > Pyrausta aurata. The sequence continues at coordinate 7,097,750 of OY757261.1, forward strand.
TAATATTGCATTAGATGTCATTACTTAAGTGATTATCTAATAATGTTATTTTGACATAAAATAACAAGGAATTATTGCTCATAAATAATGTGTGTGAATCGTGATAAAGGTTCTATGACTTGCCTGCCGGTGATTCAGTTGCTATGGTTTGTTGTAATTATCTGCGTGATTCATTCTTGGTGCATAATCAAGAATGCCGTTAATGTAATGTTTACATTCTCATCCTGTAAAGGCCGGGCGGACGTGGCCGGCGTTCTTGTATGTCGAACGGTAATCGGTTGTGTACGGAAGTACATTTAAAGAAAATCAGGTGCACTGCGCATAAAAGATCTTCATTTACACTTCTGTTCAAAGACCTTTTTGGATTTCTTAGCCAAATAGGAAACCTCGGTATAATTCACATCCTGTTATATTGTCATGTCGCAGCGTATTTTTTGAGTGAGTGGAATAATTGAATTGTTTACAGGCTGACGTTAAAGGAAAAGTAAGAAAACTGTGTTTAAATACTATCCCTAAAGTAGGTTTCTGCACTCGGGATAGTCTACCAAATCACGTCAAATCATTTAGCAAATCACGCAAAAATGATAAATGAATAGAACCACAATTGAGGATATGATGTGATCTTATGTAGCAATACACATACTGGTATAGTACAATAGTATCTGGCGCAATCCGAATTATGTCAACTCTTGGGTTTCATGTCTTAATATAAAAAATACCTCATCAACATTCCAAGGCATGCCAATTGGTAATGAGCAGATTGTAGAATATTACGTCATGTGTAGTAACTGCTTCGTCATTAACTTGAATTAACTGCTTTATGAGCAGATGTGAGCCACCAAATATAAAAGCAGATTGTTTGGAATCTATCTAGTTATTACTGGAGCTAATTCGCCCTATTGTCATGACAAGAACGGAGTTGCGACGTAATCAATTGTTCCGGGTGACGCAGTCAGGGCCAATAAGGACCACAGCCCTGAACCAAATGATTCACCGTAAGTAAGTGCATTTGCAACGGATTAATAAATTGGTCAAGAGGAGGGGTCGGGGATTGGCCCTGCCGAAAACCTAGAAACAAAATATTGCAGGTGCGTCTTAAAGTTCATTAAACTTAAACCAGGAAGTTTAATTCGCAGCTAAATTGTAGAATCTACCTAGACCTTTACCAATAGGACAAATGCGCTAGTTGCTTGCTACTCGGTAATTAGTGTAATGTTTACCGTTGAGCAGCCAAAATGTATCACGAGATCTGTGGGCGAAGGCAGCAAACAGCTCGGCCACCAAATCTGTCTTGTCCAGCCTCATTGCCTCACCGAGCTGTTTATAACCTGACCCTATAAATAATTACACTGACGAATGCCACTGACGCCAGCCCACGAAAAAAAACATACGTCAAAACAACAATCGTCACAGTGTGGTAGTAAATCTTTAGATTTTTGTATAAAATAACAGTTGAATGAAAAGTATTTTACGAAAAGAGAAAATTTTCCACAATTTTATTTTTGACGCAATGATGAGTAGGTCATAGTATTTAAACATTTACTACCTGTCTTCTGTAACCGTTATCATCAAACTAATTTATACAACACTGACGATTACATCACCGTTTGTACCTACGACATTAACGCCGTAGCAAAGATTGTGCGTAGCTCAGATGATAAATATAGATAAAAAAGTAGTACTTTGTCGAGTACTTGTAGAGTTGTGTAGAGCGTAACTCGTGATCGCTGGCGAACGAGCGCGGCGCCGAGCCAAACGCTGCAGCGGAGCCGGCGCCGAGGACGCGTCATCCATCCATCACGCACGCCTCATCATCTACTATGAATAGAACAAGCCTACCGATGCATTCCACGAATTCCGCTCGCTATAAACAATACCGTCATTCTGAGTCCGACCGAAACGAAACGCACCAACTTTTTCTACATACGAGTACTATTCATTCATCCTCCGCAGCACAGATTCAATGTACACGATAACCTATTATCGGAAGGTCATGTTTGTAAACACAACACGACGACTTCACATTTTACTCACGCCCGAATGGTTTCATATCATGAGGTTAAAGTTAAATAAATTCTATAATGATACAAATTGTGTTTGTTATCATTTTGAAGCAAACAAACGGAACAATTTGTTATCAGTTTAGAAGAAATTAACTTTCTTTTGTCATAGACTACGACAACTTACTGAACTGAAAACTACTGTTAGTAAATTTACATAATTGAAAATGTGTAATTAATTCAATTACAAACTTTTTGTGACTTCAATATGTTAAACTAGTAATTTATACTTAAAATATATGGTTAATATACGCATTATTCTAGGTTTACATATTGTTATCTACAAATTACAATTCCGTTTGTAATTTTCAATCGTCGTTTGAGTATATTTAGGTCAGCAAACAGTATTTGATATTTTGTTTATTTTTGTGAAAGTAGGCAAAATAAATATGTGTGATTATCATGCGTCCTTCGCATGGAAACACTATTTATGAAACAGTCGACGGGATGAATGGCCAAAAAACAAAGATAATTCACAACAACTTAGAAGAAAACAACTCTGTTCTAAATTAAAAATCTATTCAATAAGTATTTTTTTATATTATATTAAAATCACTCACATATCCCCTTGGGTAGAAAATGTTTACATTTGACTCAAAACAAACATAATCCCGGATAAACAGTTTTAAAGATAAACATGCGGCTGTTTTATCAATTAAGAAGTGATATGAGAGTGCAGACGGGATAAAAGATGTTACACTAGGTATATCTGTGTGTTTTCCTTATAATTGCAGTGGTTCGTAAACAGTAAACAGGGGCATCGTTCGGGGCAAACAACGCCGAGAATATTCCATTCGACTCTGTTCAGACAAACATTAGGCCCGACCGGAAATTCTCCAACGGTTGCTTGCATCACAACCAATGCGCAATGGCTGCTATCTAACGAGTCCAAACTCCAAAGTCAACACTAGACCAGAAAAAAACAATTTACAATTTAAGGACGAGATATGAGTCACCTCTGCGGCATAATTCTGCACTACACATGTCTGACAGACACACTAAGATGCTCGATAATACATGTAGTTGAATATTTTAAGACGCTATCTTTATTTTTTGATAATATGTACATATTACATAACAACACCGTAGCAAAAACCTATATCATCGCCTCCTTGAGTTTAAATATACATTTCTTTACTACCAAAACACTGTGAACATTGGAAGACATTGTCTTGACTCTTAAATACATTTTGAACGGGAAGTCACAATGAATATACATACTTGTTATTAAGAGAAGGGGGTTCCCCTTAAGTGTTATATCTTGGTTTCCGTTGTTATGTTAAGTATTACATTGGGTAAGCCCTGTGCTTTTTGATACCAGATTTGCTGTCAGTTTACTAACAATGTAGGAATAACACAGTAGGCAACAAACATGCACTGTTTGTTTGGCTATTTTCGTAATACGGTCAAATGTATGGGTAAGTGGGAAATACTATCAATACCGCTAACCAGCCACGGCCGATAATATTGTAATACTAAACAAAGTTTGCGGTTTTGTTTGATTTGTTTATTTATTTATTTTGTTTATATGGCTTACTTACAGTCAACTTACACAAACTAGTTATATTACATTTCTAATGCTTAGGCTAGGTGTAGTGACTACTTACAAGTAAACACAGCATGCAATATAATAACAAAACTATTAAAAAAAATATCGTTCAACAAAGAAAAGCGAGAAATCTTATATAAGGCAAGCTGCTCGCTCGAGACTATGACGTACTTATTATACAGTTTATGAGCTTTTTTCGGTAGCTGTAGAAGGAGTCAAAATTTGCATCGACTATGTGGCTATATTTATTAAGAAGTTTGCTGAGTCTGGGCAGCGGGGAGTTAGATCCAAGAACGGTTCTTCTGAATGGCGGCTTCAGTGGTAACACCGAGTGACGAGGATATCTTGAAGGAGCATTAAAACACAAAGAGTTCAGTAAATCTCGACAACATATTTTGCCATTGAGAATTTTGTATAAGAAAAATAAGTCCGTTAGTTCTCTATGATCATCTAAAGATAACATCCTAAACTCCTTTAATCGGGCAATATATGAAAAACTCCTCTTTGCCTTCCCAATTTGTCGCGCCAAATGCCATAAGAACCGCTTTTGTATCCGCTCCATTCGCAGATCGTGCACAGCATAGTGAGGTCGCCGATTTGTTATAATAAGCCTATAAAAAAATCTCAATAATAAGTCAAATACCACACCACGTGTTGGTAGTTCAACAAGTAAGTATGTGTGTACTATATATAATTAAATTATCAACGTGTAATAATAGGCCGACAAAACAAAGAAATAGAAGAACATATAATAAAACTTTTCTTGTTTGTAAAATGTTGTCGTTATACTGATATTAGCAATACTAGAAAGCGTTTCCTTATTAGTTTAGTATTTACGAGTAGTAATAGTCGTCGTAGTCCTTCCCGGGTAACATACCACAATACAATATTTTTCATCTCTCCTGTTCGGAAAATATAACTTTCCTGTGTAGATAGCCGGGTGGAAAATAGCTTATCCATCCCTAGGGTGGAAAGTAATTTAGTTTTAATTGACATGGCATAGAGTCAAGGCCTGCAGTCAAAGCTCGGACCAAAGATAATTGAGTCACATCATGTTATTAAAATAACAAACATTTTTGCTTAGCTATAAATTGAAAATCATTATTATTGTGTAGGTATTATGTATAATCGTTGATAAAAAAATATACAATTTCTAATTTTAATTCAATTAACAATTAAAATATTTGGCTGCCCGCCATAATGCCAAGATGTTTTTTTTTTAAATTTTATATTGTTAGCGTCATTTCAGGAAGGATTCGTCCAAAGCCGTTAAAACTTTTATAAAAAAAAAAGAAATTATTTTTGGATTCTGTTATTATCTGTGGAAAAAAATCGATCAATATTCTTTACAAATATTTTAAATTATTTGAGATTTTCTGCTTTTTTGTACTCTGTTTTCATGTATTCGTGCCGTTATTCTTTCTTATCGTGTTAGGTGTTGTTAGTACTGTAAATCAACTGTCATATTTTGTTCAAAACTTGAGTTTTCGTTTCTCGCTGAACTTCATAATACCTCACCAAGACATCTACAACCACTTTTGTAAATTTAATGTTTTCCTCACAGTCGAAATGAAAAATAGTATGTTTAACTCGGGTGAAAGCACCCATTTCACTCTCGAATTATTGGCGCTCTCACTTCGTTCGAGCGCCAGAAACATCTCGAGTGAAATGGGTCGCTTTCTCCCCTTGTATAACAATCTACTATTGATACGAGTATTATTGATTCGTTAGACATAATAAATAAGCACTGAATTAGTATTACTAGCGTAACAAATCTCGTGCGCTATGAATTGACGCCACTTGTCATCAACTCTTGCAAATTTCATATTCGAAATTCAAATTTCAAAGAAAACGTCATAACGTTGTCGTCGTATTTGCGACACATTATTCGCTTGGCATAGGTACATTCGCTTTTTCATGCGTAGTAATAACAACTTTAGGTACTGAAAAACAAGTAAAGAAAAGTAGTAATTCAAATCTAACGCCAACTTGTTTTTGTGTAAAGCCATCACGTGGATTTGAACGGACAGAAATTAGCCTGGTTAGGTATTTGGCCTTTGGTTTTTTGACTGTTGTGTCAGTAACCGGCGACGGTCACTCACCGCTATGGTTAGGTGCTCCAAGGTCTGCGTAAAATATAAGTACGTACGTGTCTTGATTAGTTTATGACACTTTATTTCCGACTAGTAGGTACACGTCGTTTCTGTCAATGAAATTTTGAATTTTAGGATTGTCATTTAGAATATACGATATCGGTGAAGTATCATTTTTTTGTCTAAAAACTGCGTTCGTTTTTACGCGAACCCGACATTTGCTGAAAACCCAAAAGTTGCGGGGAACCACTACTGACTGATATTATATACAATGTCCAACGTTGTCTTAAAATTCTTTAAGCGATTTTGAAATACCAGATGATCTAACAGATTTTTCCCGAGACAAATAACATAATCGAAGTTTGTAAAACCGTGCAAACCGATGATGTCAGATACCAGATAGCCATGCTGTTTGCCATTGCGTGATGATGATTTAGGCCATGAGCTGTAAACCGATTCGAGGAACTTTAAACATAACTACCTATCAGGTTTAAATCCAGCTGTGTATTTTGGTTTGGTCTTGAATTAATCATATCGATTAAATAAAACGGGTATATGGAAATCTAAAATGGGTTACATGAGATAGTTTTCGTTCTCAACTGAGAGACTTTTCACGGTGGGCCTTAGGTAAGAAAAACGTATAACCTACTTTTTTGAAGTCACAGTTTCGTTTATCTAATAATTAATAATAAATCATTTTCTTGGCTTAGTTGCGTTAAATTGTTTGAATATACGTGCAGCTAGAGCATTTTATAAAATAACTCAGATATAGACAGACTGAGCCCGCCCGTTAAAGATTGTTATGAAAAACATGTATTCTTGAATTTCATGATACCTACTTTTAAAAGTAACAAACATGTTTTGTTTGACTATAGCCGGCGGCGTCCCCCATACAAAAGGTCACCTAAATGTCCTCTACTTCCATATTTTGTAATCATAAATAATTATTTTACTTGCGAGAGTTCAGACAGAATACATTATTTTATTATTTCTACAATTTACGAAATTGTTAAATACCTTTTAAATTTATAAAAATCAACTGTAATCTATAGCAGGCTACGGGACGCGACCTTGTTTAGTGTGGATGGTCAATTTTATAATATCCAATTATTCATTGTTCGCAGTCGTAAGTGTAAGTGTCGGTGAAGTCCTCAGACTGCCCGAGGGGCGTCCAATGCTCGTATCTTTTACACATAACAAACAAAAATGTAGTAAAATACGTAGGCAAGTACACAAATATTGACATCCAACGATACACCACCTGTGGAACGATACGTACGCCTGGAAATTTATACATTCATAATATTTATATTATACCAGACAGACAATTTAATGACGTAATATTTAAAAAACCTCATTGATACATTATCTTATTCGATTCAGCAATGAAAACGCCTACTTTTAACAACTTCATGTAGTGCTGGAATAACGTTAATTGTTTGAAAATCATTTTGTATTTTTAAGGCTGTTAGAAAACTACAATGATATTAGCTGCTAATGTGTTTATCAAATATATTATTTAATAACTACGGTGTGTTTGTATTGTAACTCAATGAAAGGATATTTTAAAGGTCTATTATCGTCAACAAATTCTGAGCATTAACGACAAACAATGAGCGATGGCATAGATTAGAATAATGACGTCCGAGCAAGACACAAGACAATACACACACACAGTTTATTTCCACCGGCGCCGGCGCCGCGCCTGAAACACATAACAAGGTTCAATGACCCGACCTTGAGGGCGTAGCAAACAATATCGACGATACGAATATTAAACTAATCATTATATAAGAAAGAATGCGAAAAAAAATAGCAAAGATGTCTAAAAAACAACTGATATCTTATCAGCTATTATTCACATTGTAATACTAATTAATTTGTTGAATTCTTAGAGTAAATATAATGTAATACGATACAGTTTTGAGATACTTAATAAGAAACTTGGATCTAAACTAAATTGAAGTGTATATTTCCGGATATATCACGTAAAGAAAAACCATATCCGAATGTTACAAAACAATTTAAAAATTTCGTAGCATACAAGTTGTTTTCGTAGCACTATTGCAGCCTTCGTAGCAATTTGCAATCTGACCGAATGATAGATACTGATGCAATGGAAAATCGTTTTCAAAACAACTGGTAACGATTAGGTACCATTATTTTACTGTTAGATTAGAACGCAATTTAGAGAAAAAAAAATTACGCAACGTCCGTTCGTTTTTAGGTCGCGTGTGTAACAAGCATGTCGAAGGCTGAGCCGTGGGTCGAGGGACAATGGCTGTGGGAACTGAAGCTCACGCGTGCTCCGGTCATTCCCACGCGATCCACACAGCATCTGGGCAGATCTGGAGCTGTATTTTTGAAACACTAGTAGCGTCGAGATTTCTACTGGTTTTCGCTCGACTGAATCACCCGCAAATCACGACGTGTAAGGTTCATAAGAGCGTATCGTGTCCTAAACGGAACGGTAGCCACTCATCTGTTACAGAAGTCGAACTAAAATGTATTCATTAAAATTGCATTTTAAGCCGCTGTTCAGTTTTAAAGATCTTACTTTCTTACCGTATTTAATTTATATAACTCGAAAATTTGGGAAACATTGGGAATAGTCCCGTAAATTTACAGTGACTAAGTTACTGGAAATTGGGAAAATTTATAGTTACGTAAGCAAACGCCACCAACTGATGTGAAACGAGTGATTTCAAAAATAAGGCCCTTGTTTGGGTCGTTTTACCATAGTAGCCCTTACGCCCGGTAGAGGCGCGTGCGACAATGACGTACTGCCAGTGTATCATTCATGAGATCACTTTATTGCGGGGAAGATTGCTTCAGAATGTATTTAAGTAAATAGTGCATCATTCATGAGGTGACTTTATTGCAAGGAAAATTGGTTGAACATACCTCTTTAAGGTGCATCATTCATGGCATTAATTTATTGCATTTTTGATGGACACAAAAAATTGCTTTACAATTTAAAGGACTGGCAAACATTTAATTAGTACCCAGCCTGCTAAAAATGCTCCAATCAATGCATGAATGTACCGACGAGGATAAAAATACTACAAAATAAAATACAATTGCCTTGCACTTGTTTATGAATAGAACAGGGATTTCCCACCGAGCGCGACGTTGATATTTACATAATTCCGTTATAATCCCTGTTGTTATTAACAGACAATCAATTTTTTACCATTGATTTGAGCTGTTAGGTAAGTTTTTCTTTCAAAATACTATTGATTTGGTTATTATTAGTTCTATATTTTAAAAGTCGTAACGTGATTTAGGCTTGGTTGAACCATCTTTTAATTAACTAAATAAACTTGAAATAGGCGTGAAACTCTTTTCAGATACATTTGTGACGGTTTTAGTTGCGTTAAAGTGAGTTGGTGCCGTGCTACCAACGCTTGTTCAAGAAAATAGCGTAAACTGTACAAAAAAAAAACGAGGCGCTAGCGCTATGGCAAAAAATCTTCATATGATCCGGATATGTAGACATAAAGATATGGAGCTAGTGCAACAGAAGCAAGCAACCGGAATGCGACTGTTATGCCGCAATAGTGCGGAACTAACAACGCCTTCGCGAGGGTCATCACCACGGGACTAATAAGAGACGCCTCGTTGGCCGTATCTAATGAGCCTCAGATACAAGACAGGTGCTCGTAGCGCCGGTGTAACAAAAACTATTACTCGACTACTCATGTATACGATTAAAAAAGGTGGTACCTAACCGAGTTGTATATTGGAGTACGTACGGTAGTCACATGCCTTATTATTACTTGTTACAGTAAGTATAGTATCTACTCGTACTCTTGAAGGATATGAAGACTTCCAGAACATTAACTTTAACATTCACATGCTCCAAGATGAATTGTTTAGCAACAACGAGGTATATTTACAAAATAATTGCATTTAAGAACAATACATACTAATAATAAATATTGTAAGAAGTGAGATCATCTCATACGTAAACTCATAACAATCTTCAATCCGATACAGACAGATAATATTGTATTTCTATTATATTCAGCATCTTAAAATTGTTTTTTTATTTTATTTTTAGGAATGAAAAGGAGATCAATAATTTCCAAAGAGCTGTTGCAAAGTTTTGCTACACAAGAAATTGTAAAAGCCTATTTCAATGAAAATCCTTGTGAACACAAATAAACTTATCTTGTATTGTATTGTAGCTCGTCTAGATTTGGCAGTTTTGCCTCAGCCTTGTTTTACAGATTAAAATTAAGAGCATTATTGGCGACCTATTGAGTTACCAAATTAGAATCGTCTGCGCATTCATTCATGCCATTGTCATATGACAAAGAAATTCTTGCCATGAAAAATGGCGCATGATCGCAAAACTTTTAGGATTGTAATGTAATGATGACCGACTGAATAATGATTGATGCCGACAAGACAATGACATCGTAGTTCTACTCAAACGACATTTCACGGACGTTGCATCGTTTCCGCGTTGGTTGTCCTTCACTGTGCCTCCGAACTAAACATTGCGTGATTTGAACATGTACTGTGTGAACTTATACATAATGAATAGCAAACCATACGGCGTAGACAAACAATGACATGCCAGAAATGGGACCTATCATCTGGAGGCCAATTCTCGCGCAGTTCGTATACGAGAAAAAAGTTCACCGGTCGAATTTTCTGTTTCAAAGAAAATACAGGTATTGCTTTATTCCGGTCACGATTTCTATGCATATTGATTTCTTTCGTGTGGTAGTTTTACGTTGATATATTACTTGGTTTTTTTTTTCGGTGAAACAGTGATACTCGTAATCGAATTACCACACGAAATAAGTTCGATAATGCGAGAACTCGCCTCCTGGTGTTCCTTCGAATAAAAAATATTCACAGAGGAATCAAATATTTAATAATAACAGCGGTAAAATGAAAATATTTCATACATTAACATTGCCATTTAAAGTTAAATTATACCTTAATTTTGCGGTAGATGTGAGTATTTCTGTAAAGAACGACGATTCAGTTTTCCTTGATGGCCTAAAATAAAACTTTTGTAAATTAATTATTCAATATTTATTTATCAATGAATGACGCAAATCTTACAATAACATAAATGTAATGTAATTCGAACAAGGATAATAAAAAGCATAACACGAAAGTAACTTCGGTGTAAGTACAAATATAAATAAATAACTTTAGGTTTTTTAAACTTACCGATTTTTTATACCAAACGTATGTGCGTACTTATGACAAAAAGTTGAACAATAGGCTGGATTTTGGATGAATGTAATAAACCAAAACCTTGCAAATGCTAAATACCTATGTGCGTACGTACAGGTTGACCTAAGATTTGACTTTGAGTTTGAATCACAACCTAGATTTGTTTTCATGCACGAATCGGTCAACGGCTGAGGATATTGAAATTTTAATAATGTTTGCACCGTTGCACTGTGGGACACCCATAGGTCATAAATCGTAAATGGTTACCCTCAAATTTCACATATTTGTACTTGTCACCACACTCACTTTTTGTTGTACCTTCTATAAATATAAACAGGTCAGTAATTAGATGCACTTTAACCTTTCTTTTGGGTATTCAAAGTGAGCGCATCGGAAAACGTAAACAGTGTTAACAGTGCCTAATTAAAACAAGTAACGTTATTTGTTGTTATTGCTCGATTATATTGTGTTGTAAGCTATTTTTCTGCAATGGATATTCAAGAAGAGGGTATGTACTCACTATTTTGATATATTTAATTTATATAAATATTGTATATTTTTTTGTAAGCACTTGCTACGAAGCGGTATTTTAGTTAGTCTTTTTTTTACATTTTCAAAGTTTGGCTAAACTTTTAAATATGTTCCTACTCGAAGCCACGTTTGAAGTATACCTTAATAAAATGGTTAGACTTTCTACTTTTTTGACTTATAAAATGGTCTGCCTTTGTCTGCCTCTGCGCCTTCGAGGAGGCTGCTACGGTTGACAAAAATTTTCGTAGCATTTGCTACGAAATAAGTTTAGTGTTTCTGATTAAATATTAACTTTTTTATTTAATTTCAAGTACTTTATTTGTATGCTCGTTTTCCAGGATGACCATTTTTGATATTTGGCTATCGGCCAATTTGAGTTATGACAACAAAATGTGCCGTCATATTATACAAACTTTCTTGTCATCTCTGAACGACGCTGAAAAAATTAACCAATGCAATTTTGTAAATATTGTGAATAGTATATGTTAATTTATTGTTAGGCTTTGAAATAAATTTATTAAGACCTAAACTAGGCTTATGATTATGATTAATTGTCAAGAAACCAAGAGCAATGTATTCCGACTGAAAACCAATCTTCTGATCATTCGCGTGGCTGTCCTCGAGAACCGTTTTCAGAGAGTAGTAAAAGAAGTCAACGTAGAAGAGTGGCTGAACTATCTAAATCCGATGATTCTACAGTGAATGCATTGCTTGACGTTTCTAATTCTTCTGTTTTATGTATATTAAGCACTGCTGATGTATTTTCACTTATACCGGAGGCTAAGGTGACAAAACTTCAGTATTTACGAGTTAAAGACTTTATAAATACTTAAATTTCATGGAATAATTTTACCATGTTATCAGCAGATTACTGAAGCGAAGAAAAGAACTTACCCACCCAACATAACTGATAGCGCGACTTCAGCGGAAGTTGAATTGCAAAGCCTTGTTGATCACACTACCTCTCGTATCCTTGAATCTCAAAAATAAGTCTTAGATTCCTCACAAATGTGCATCTGATATCACTGTATTATTACAGGTATAATAATAATAGTATTTTTTCATATTTTTAAAATTTTAATTCGCTCTTGTAATTAATTTATTAATTATTTTAGTGTAAAAATGAGTTTTAACAATTATATATATATTTTTGTTTCAAAAATTATATTTATAATAATTGATTTCATTTTAAATTAAAGTTAATTTAGATACAAGTATGTAATGACTTTTTATTGCACTTATCTATAATTTTTTTTTTAAATAAATATTTTGTTCTACAATTTTTTTTTTCAATAACTACTTGTTTTATTATAAATCATTTATGTCCTATTATATTTCTAGAAATACAAATAACATAATAAACACGATAAACATGTTGTAAAAAGACTTTATCTATTTATGACCGCCCTTGTATGGAGCGTGTCCCACCGTGCGTTGTTCCATTGGGAGAAGAATGAAAACAAGATGCTAATATCACCTGGCTGCGCTGAAAGACGCGGGTACGTAGCTCACGTCGTAATACGGCTCCAAGTTCGTTCACACCGATCAATGAATATGGAAATGTTATTTGCGTAAAACATTAAAGAAATAGGGTTTTGTCTTTAAGTTGATCAATGTCAACGAATTGTGTATTTTAACTTATTTTTTAGGTATTTGACGAAGGTGCTCGTAGCGCACAGTGGTGGAAGCGCTTCAGGGATCGGTCGTGTTTAGATGGATGACCATGTTAATACGTATGAGTGACGTTTTCACGAGCATCTTCGTGCTTGCATAAACTTTGTAAAGGCACAAGCGTGCTTCTGACATCGTATGAGTATATTCTATATTTCTGAATTAATAAATCGTAATATCAGGTTTGAAAACAGTTTAGTTATATTATGTACATGTTTTTATTTCAATTTTAATTTAAAAGGTATCCTTCGAGAGAGAGAAATCCATTAAAAGAACATACTTTTAGCGTTAATTCATCGTAACAAGTTTCTCATATTCTTTAATATAGTAAGTTAATGATGTTAAAGTAAAATGTAATTTCAGTTTAAATTCAGTCTAATGTAATTAGGAATAACGCTACCCTGGGGCAGGTGAACTCACATTGGCACGTTAGATTCTAGCATTTAGTCGTATCAAAGGGGTCATGGCCCGTCTAGACCGAACTATAATCTAGCGGGGTCTAGACGTCTGTATTACATATTTACCATTTTACACGCGAGTCAGTGTATCTTAACCATCAGTAAATGCTTGGCTTGATACGAAAAGTCAAAAATGACCAAACGCCCCTAACCGTGTTTAAACTGTTTATTAATGTTGATTGTCTGAATTTTACGTTAACAGTAGTTTATAATGTCTTTGTCAATTAAGCAAAAAAATAACAGATCGTGCGACAGCTTTGGTTTGTTTTTTGCATGCCCAATGCTGTGCAAAGTTTTCTGGACTGGGCAAACATTTCCAGTTTTCCGTGCCCTTGGTACCATTAATGGCTTTGTTTACAAAACAATAATTCAAAGGAACATATATTTTTTACAAAAATACCTAGGTAATCAATGTAATCGTACACGTCGAGGCGCGCATAATAATAACAATTGTGATGCCAATTTAATTTTAAATGACCTACCTTAACAAATTATGCACTCATGACAGATAAACAACACGTCAAGAACGATTGCCGCATTGGCATTCAAAGAACAAGCTTGCGTTGATAAGTGCAGTCATTATCATATCAGATGTATATTTCAAGAGTGTTATCGAAGAGGAGAATATAAGATCAAGTGATTTGTTTCTTTGTTCCCAATTCTTTATCAACCCTAACCAAAAATTGTTTCAAACATTTTTTTAGTAATTAATTTGCTGGCAAGTAACGGTTTATTAAAAAAATAATTAGGCCTTTCTAAACAGGAAACATTTTAATCAATATACCATAATAAACCCCATGGAGTTTCCATGAATGTGAAACGTGATAAGTTCATATAAATACATAATTAATATGATCTATGCGTCGTGGTAGAAACTGGGTCGAGGAAATTTAAGCTGAAAATATATTTATTACATGAAATGATCTTTCAAATTAAAATAAATAACGTGTAGGTAGCTGGTGCCTATGCCTAATGTAATCTTAATCTTAAATTCGTGTTCGCTTGACTTGATTTTGGACTAAACTGATTTTGTTTTAAGATTTTTGAGGAGCTATCTGTTGGTTCGTTTTCTGCACAGAATGGATTAAATATAAACTTCAAAATTTTGTTAGGTACGCGTTCTTTTTTCTTCAAAGCTGTCGCCAGTTGAGAGATTTAGACATTATTCAAAAATTGGAGGCCTAAATGCCGTGGAAGGTCTGAAGTGTGTGTTTTATTTACAAAAAAATAAACAACCACTCGTTTCCTTTTAATTTAATTAACCACTGAAACAGGAAAATATACTTGAGTGGAAAGCCCGCATCATCATAATAATAATTTTCTATAAATAAATACTTTTCAGTTTTCCTTACGATGATCTCAAAGAGCATGTTATGTAAACAATCAATGCGATAAGAAATCATTATTTACGGGTATTGTTGCTACCTACGGTACTAACCGAGCAACGCAACAATAACCGTAAATAATAACATGTTGATGATTCTATTGTTTGTGGTATAGGTACTTTCACATCATATCAGCGGGAAAACTCGAGGACGTCAATCTTTAATTTTAATTTATTAACAAAAAAAATTGCCCGCGACTTCATTCCGTTGTACTTACTACCAATGAACGATGTAAGTACCCATATTTTTGCAAAGTTTTATTAAATGATGTATGGTTTGAACAACAAATGTTCCGTGTTATAAAGACTAACAAACATCCAGGCCTTTCAATCTTTTGCATTTAAAAAAATTATAGGATAAAGATAGAACTTGTTTGCAATCTTATCTTATATATATATATTTTTATTATACATAATTATACATAATAAGACTGTAAAAGATCGATTTCTGTACATTGAAGATTTTTATGAAAAATTGTTACAGGGGGTCTTAATTACCGTAATAGAAGCCAAAACAACAATTTTTAAAATTTTTGTCTGTCTGTCTGTCTGTCTGTCTGTCTGTTTGTCCGGGCTAATCTCAGAATCTACTGGACCGATTTTGATGGGGCTTTTTTTATTTGACTCAGCATCACTTGGAGAGTAAACTAGGATAGAAATAATCACGCCAATAGACTTAGGGGGTAGGCAGAAAATATATATTATATAAAAGAAAGTCGTGTTTGTTACAACACTTATAACTTGAGAACGGCTGAACCGATTTGGCTGAAAGTTGGTGGGGTGGTAGCTTAGAATCAGGAAAAGCATATAGGATACTTTTTGTCCCGCTAGACGGGGTCGGGGCTGGGGTAGCACGGGACCGGGACGAAACGGTGGGGAGGTAGCTTAGTACCAGGAGAAGGACATAAGATACTGCATATAGGATACTTTTTGTCCCGCTAGACGGGGCCGGGGCTGGGGTAGCACGGGACCGGGACGAAACGGTGGGGAGGTAGCTTAGTACCAGGAGAAGGACATAGGATACTTTTTATCCCGTTCGATGGGGCCGGGGCTAAGGCGGGACGGGGCCGAGGCGAAACAATTTAAAATTCTTATATATACATATAATAAGACTGTAAAAGATCGATTTCTGTACATTGAAGATTTTTATGAAAAATTGTTACAGGGGGTCTTAATTACCGTAATAGAAGCCAAAACAACAATTTTTAAAATTTTTGTCTGTCTGTCTGTCTGTCTGTCTGTCTGTTTGTCCGGGCTAATCTCAGAATCTACTGGACCGATTTTGATGGGGCTTTTTTTATTTGACTCAGCATCACTTGGAGAGTAAACTAGGATAGAAATAATCACGCCAATAGACTTAGGGGGTAGGCAGAAAATATATATTATATAAAAGAAAGTCGTGTTTGTTACAACACTTATAACTTGAGAACGGCTGAACCGATTTGGCTGAAAGTTGGTGGGGTGGTAGCTTAGAATCAGGAAAAGCATATAGGATACTTTTTGTCCCGCTAGACGGGGTCGGGGCTGGGGTAGCACGGGACCGGGACGAAACGGTGGGGAGGTAGCTTAGTACCAGGAGAAGGACATAAGATACTGCATATAGGATACTTTTTGTCCCGCTAGACGGGGCCGGGGCTGGGGTAGCACGGGACCGGGACGAAACGGTGGGGAGGTAGCTTAGTACCAGGAGAAGGACATAGGATACTTTTTATCCCGTTCGATGGGGCCGGGGCTAAGGCGGGACGGGGCCGAGGCGAAACAATTTAAAATAAATGTGGGTGGAAATGAATCTGTAAAGTGTTTTAATTCAATGTGTAGTGTTTCCTCCATATTGGTTTGTATAAATTAAATGAATATTTGGTACTTTATGGTACTTGCCAAAGTATAACAAAACAGTGCCATGAAAAAAATTATATTTAGATCCATTTTTTCCACACAACAAAGTAAAATGTTAGTACAGTAGTAGTTTTTTTTGTGGCAAAGTAGTAGTTAAAAGTAAAGTAACCATATTATCCTATCAAACAAAGGAATTCCTAATCGAAATACAAATTGTGAACGTCCAAATAATCGGTATGGTCATAATAATTGATCACCTTTGATGTACCTACTACTTGCTTCTTATTGTTGTAATATGGCCAATTTTAATGATAAGTGAGTACTAAAATGTACTATATAAATACTTTATATCTTGCGTACTTATAAGTACTTATACTTAAGTATCTTATTTGTAAAATCATAAGCCTATAAATTAAAAATTCTATCCAAAGTCACTATTCCACGCGGACGAAGTCGCGGGCACAGCTAGTTTAATACATATACTTACATACAACAGAATATCGACTAATATCAGACAGAATTGAACTCACAGTAGATTATCATAATATTCAGAAAAGAAAGTCATTTTTATATGAGATAATCTCCTCTACCATCAGAAACTTATATGTCCAACTCGAATACAATTTTCAGAAAGTGTCCATATACCTACTTCCCATTTCAAATTTCAATATGAACTAGGAAAAGACAATTTTGATATACAACACGTAACACGAATGACAAACATCTATAGACACCCCATAGAAAAAAAATACATAAGTTCACAATATTTTTTGTAAACTACTTTAAGGGTGTGCGTTAAACCTGTAACGAGTATACTAGGCCAATAATTTAAAGTTTTCACCTATTTTCCAAACAAACAAAGTTAGAGTTTGCATGTAACTTGTGGGTAGTAGGCCAAAACACCCCCCGCATTTATCAGCGATGACGTGTCCGCATGCGGCACTGTTTAGAATAGATAACCGAACACAATTGTCGATAAGGTCTGCGTCTTCAAAACATCCTGTTGTACACATTGTAAATTGAGTGTTATCATCGACACTTGCATTAGTTTCCTTTTGTTTTGCCGGAAATATTACCTCTTTTTGGGTTCCATCGATAATTGAGAGATAAATGATATCATGAAATAGTAGATTAGTTACTACTACCTAGATAGAACACAAGTACGAATATTTTATTGACAACAAGATCATAATTGTTACACATTCTAAAAGATGTATTTTAAAGCAAGATAGTACTTATTACACAAAGAGATATCTAATAGGGAAAATCTAAAAGTGAAGTGATATCTAAAAGTGATATCACGTGCAAGAGTGTCAAAGTCATTATTCTCACTTATACAAATAAGTAGAGACCTTCAATATAATTCAACATTTCAGCCTGTGTTCTGGTTTACATTACCTAACGGTCCATATTTGAAATTGTTCGTTGTTTAGTTATTTGTGGTTGATGGTAAAACATGCCTAAAATAGCAATGCTTATTTAATTGATAAAATAAACCTTTCTACCTTGTTACGTCCGATAAGTGTTGATAGAAATTCCAGTTTTAATAAAATAAATTTTAATTATTCAATTTCCTGGCGTAAAACCCTTTTTTAATTTGGTGTTTATTTATGAATTTTACTTTTTGATAACATTTTTTGCCCAAACTACTCGATCTTACTCTTGTCAAAAAGATACTTACTCCCCAACTGAAATATTATTAAAATTACATAAAGACAAGTTGTTATGATTTCTTAAAGATGAAACGAATATGACACTGAGTGTTAAAAAACATTTTACACCATTATTTATCATTTTTTATTTGTTTTCTGTTTCAATTGACTACAACTTATTATTGTAGTTGAAACTTAGTAATTTAGCGAAACTAATTATAATGATCTATTATATTTATAAAACAAATGATTGTTATTAACCATGTGAATATCACTTAATGAGTCAAGAAACTTTCATCGTTATTTATAGAGTTATTATTGGTAAACAACTCGATCGAATCCGACTCATGTACTTATGAGTAAATAACATTGTCATTGAATGAATGTAGCAAATATAAAAAATACATGCCGACTAGTAGAGAAGATGACAAATAATATGAGTAGCTGTGTGTGTACGTCAGAGATCTCTGCCGGTGTTTGTTTACAACGGAATTGAGGACACCTTTCTTCTTGCAAAACATTCAAGTGAGTAAGTGAAGTCGGCAAAACATCTTGCGTCACTGCCCTGGTGCAGTCTCGGTCGCAGCGCCCTACATTTGCCACGAGCCGAAATGTTTTTCATTTTAATAACATGTTTTTCAACGAATTTAGAAATTCAGATCGTGCATTTTCAATTGTCATGTGCTGCAAAAACATCTGTTACTTATAAATCCAACTCATTTACAATAAAGATTAGGCACTCTTATAATATTTTTGGATTAAAGGCAAGATCTTCCAAATCGGTGAGAGATTAGGCACAGGACTGATTCCGAGGCACGGGGGTGTCATTACCACTGACTTGAATCCGAGCTGTTTCCGCGTATTTTAAAGACAGAAAAACCCAGAAACAAATTTCGGTCGGACCCGGGATTCAAACTCAGGACCTCTTGGGTAACAGCAATCATCGAACATAAACCAGGCAGTCGTAACAACGAGTAAGTTGCTTCGAGGAACCAAATCATTTCTC
Organism: Pyrausta aurata; assembly: GCA_963584085.1. Lineage (NCBI taxonomy): Eukaryota > Metazoa > Arthropoda > Insecta > Lepidoptera > Crambidae > Pyrausta > Pyrausta aurata. Next base: position 7,117,189 of record OY757261.1, read on the forward strand.
CTTCTAACTACAAAAAAACAAAGGAAGATATTTCACTATTTCTTTCTTGCGTTTTAGTCCTCCAAACTAACCTAATCTTTAGATGCTACAGATTTTGTCAATAACAATCCAATGAAATATTTTAAGTGTTGTTCTATGAATAACCCCATTTACGTGGGTAGTAGGACTGACGTAATGACACTACTGTTATCAGCAGATGAGGGCAAACCCGTTTGATACTAGGTAGGTAGTTTTTTTTTTTAAATATTTATCCGTTTAGTTATTTGAAATTATTTGTTGAAGAATATTGAAGTTTAGAACCACAAATCTGACTAGAACCTATTTTATATTCATTCTCTATTTACTCGTAGATAGAGAGAAGTTATAAGACGTCTTTTGAACAAACATCAGCAGATGTGATTAAGCTAAATCGCGAAAGGTCCCTGAATCGTATGCTCTACTTACTTTGGGCACTTTGTCACGTCAAGATAACAAAACACATGCTCAAGACTTTCGCATTGCACTACTGGGCGAAGGAAACCTAACTATTTGTCCCTCTCGATTGCTTATGTAAATATCATGTCATAACTTGATAACGTGGAAAACAAAACATCTAACGTGGAGATGTATTAAAACAAAAACGAACGTCATTATTATTAGCTAAAGGACGTCTACTGCTGACCATATGTTCCTATGTTCAACTCTTTACCAAATTATTTTTTGTCAACAGTCATTCTGTGAAAACGGAAAGGTCACTAGAATTTCTCACAATACATTTGTGTTTGCCTTTGGTATGAAGAGGACTGTTTACTGTTTTTGTGCCGTGTGAATTTTAAATCAAAGCATTTAAATGTCGACCTTTATCAATGGTGCGATCGGTCACATCCGGTGTCCAGGTAGAGTATATATACATAAAGTCGATTGGCGTATACTGTAGAGGCTAGTGATTTATAAATAGACACAAACATGGAGTGAAACAATAGTGGCGTGGTGTGCGAGCCTTCGTGACCCAGACAGACGACCTTAGGTGGCGCAGCAACCTTCAGCTGTTAGCGGAACTCGGTAAGTACCGGCCGAGGCTTATGTAACGCTTCGCAACAACAAGTTTTAGGGTTACCTAACAGTCTCAATCGATTAAGCCGCTTTGGATACCTTATAGGCTTTCTAATACCGTCTTAAGACACATGCGGTTCAGAGGCCGTCTCGGTCAGACTCATTACGTATGTGTACTTGAATACTAAATAATTACAGTCATAACAAAAAAGTATGATGATCGAATGTTAAATAGCAAAGGGTGCATAATTAATAGCTTATTTGAATTAAAATAAGGAATTTTAAATAAAAGATTACATCAAATTTGGAAAATCTATGTTTGGAAAGCAGTCGTAGAAGGAGTGTCACAAATCTAAAAGGGCTTACTTATTATTATGTTTAAAAAACTCAAAATACCCGTTCAATCGATCGATATCCTATTTCAGCTGTTGTTAGTACATTTGTAATATTTTATAACAGTAATCAAAGCCGTTGCGAATAGTAAGGGAATCTCAACTTATAATGCTCTAAGTACGAGTATTCTAATATCTATGCCTACGCTGACTGATCCGTATTCAAATTGAAAAAGTCCAAGTGCAATATCGCCAACGTCGTCGAAAACGTGCATTAGGCTGTCGCCACCGAGTCGGGCGCCCACCACCACCCGCCCACCCTCGCGCCCACCGCCGCCTGCACACTGCACCACTGCACCGCGACCCTTGCCCTTTCCAGCGCGTGCACGCCTCTGCACAGCCTCTGCGCCATTCCACCTAACCTACTGACCTTATACGCCCCCGGCAGATACGATAAAACTAATAACCTCACAAACAGACAGGATTCGATTACGTAATAAGGAGCTTAATGCATTTGATAAGGCGAAAGGTTGCGGATTTGAACTTCTGGAAGGGCAGATAAAAAATGTGAGCTTTATGACTTTATCATATCTTTTATCATCACAGAATTATATACTGGTGTAACTCAACTAAGGCACAGTCTCTTAGTTGTGATCACATCTGCATAGCTGGTAAGATTGAGAGCTTTTTAAGGTACGACATTCATATTAATCACAGAATTATGTGCTTATCCAACCAAACCTCGGCTACGCCTTTTAGTTGTGAAGTATTATAGGCAACTTCCCACTATCATAAGTCAAAGGCACTTATGCATACCTGGTATGTACGATTATGATTAAAAGCATGAATATTAAAGAGTTTAAAATTGCTGAAATTATGCAGCTACGAAATACTTGGCATGACGCACAACGTGACTTTCAGGCGCAGTGGGCTTTACGCATTTGAATTTAGTAAGTGAAGTGATGCCGAATAATGTAAGAAATAACAATACAATGTGACTTTATTGCACTATTCATGTAGACGGAGCGTTCAAATATTAATTAGTATACTGTTGTATCATTCAGCACGGGCGACGTACGTCACGCTCGTGTTCAAGCCTTCAGGGGCGGAGAAGTAAGTAGGTGCGAGTAATAAAGGTTGTAGTGTTGCGCAGTTTGCAGCCACGTGACAGCGGCCGTGGGCGGCGCGCCGCTTCAGTTTCACGTTTCAGTAAAATTTCAATTACGCATCACACCGCAATAAACGCCGTTCTAGATGCAAATTGAAAAAGAATCTCATTTCCTGCAAATTGCGATAAGCAGGAAAATTAAAAATGATGCTATATTACCAACTTATGCTATATTAAAACCATTCCTTTATATCAATTTACAGTCTGCCCGCCCTATGTACACGTATCTAAGATAAGTCACAGCGTAGTTTTGAAATTGTTGTCGTCGTTGTAAATACGTCTTTGTATTACATAACAAGCCGTAATCGCAAGTATACTGACGTACGCACGACCGAAGGTTTTACAATTTACTCTTAATTGTTTTTTCACAGCTCAGACGTACACGTGCCATTAATTTTCAGCGTATCAAACAAAATGAATTCTGTTGCGCAATGTGGTAGAGAAAATAGGTACTTTATTTAGGTTATTTTATTATTAGTTAATTATATAGTTTAAATATTTGTCACATATATTTCCTGGCTTGTCAACGTGTATTTTTTGAAGGTCATCAGGACAAAACGTGCCTAAATTAAGTTGTTACTGCTACGGAAATTCAACAATTTTAACTAAATAAAGTTTGAAAATCGACGCGCGGCAAAAGCCAACCTCATTAAAGTGGTAAAACTTACATAGTAAGGAAGGTAATAATTACTTCTAATACTAGTCAAAATTAGATTAATACTTACTTTTTAGAGGGTATTTTTTTACATTTTTTTTATTACCTGCAACAAAAAGAGTATATTAGGTAGGTACTTAGGTAAAACTACTAATCAAATATGATATGTAACCTTGTAAAGTTATAACTCAACATATTGAACCTGTTAAAATTATAGATTTTTAATATTTTTTATATTTTCCAATACATTTAGAAAGGCTTTATCAAACCCGTAACTTTACTTAAGTTTGAATCTACCTTTTTGGGTGCAAACAATATATCAAATGGTACAGAACATATCTATTCCTAATTTGTTTGATAGTTTTCTGACCTAGGGTGACTCAGTGGACATGGAAACGAACTGTTTCGTGCTCAAGTTTTAAGCAGTGTTTCTGCTAAGCCGTGTTTAAAATCTTCAATCGATTAGAACGTTGAGAATATTTGCATTTGCAATTGCGATCGTAAATCAAGTGAAACATTATTGTGTTGTGAAGTGAAAGGTATTTTATAGGGCACGTTGTAAGCTGAGGATTAGTTGCGTACACGACACACACTCGCGGCGCGCCTTGATGCCTTGTGTAGGTAGATATACTGTTACCGGTGGCGCCAAGGTGGTGGCTTACGAGCTTGTAACTAGAACTTCATATGATTACCTACTTGATGAAATATGAGAACCGAGCTCGAAGTCTGCATTGTCTTACTTTTACTTTTAATAAGCGGCGCCTTAAGTTAACTGATATAAGAATTTTCTTGCCACGAAAAAAAGTACGAATAGTAATTAATTTTCTTTACCTCCTACTACTAGACTTTGAAATTGCCGCAAAATTTAAACTGCGCTAGAGTTTCAGCGCGTAGAGTTGGAGCCAAAGGTAAATTCGACGAAACTAGAGGAGTTCGTGTGATGAGAGCAATCTCACAACATTGACGAGGTGACGCAGCCTGCGCGAAATAACATGCAAAATTCACCAGACATGCCAATGTGTCGATAGCCGAGTGGTCTACTAGGGCATGCACCCTGATGCGTAAGACACAGGGTTCGATTCCTTGATTGACACGAATGCTTTTTACAGGTGTAATTTATACAATATCAAGTTCGTAAAGTTACGAAACACAATAAAAACTAGAAAAATAAATTATGAGTTCTATCATGTCGTCATCATAACGACGTTTAAGTGTCAAAGTGTTTTCCAAGAAGAACGAGATACTAATCTGTAAGTGCTAAGTGAAGTGGTGTTATTTCACAGAGCTAATTCATATTTGTTTCATTCTGCAAACAGTATTAACTGTGTCGACTTCGGGGAAAAACTGAATATTTGTCTAGTGTGATTACTCGTATGCCAATAATAGAGTCGCCACACAAAGCAAACACAACAAGAACTTACGACAATCAAAGATTATCAATGACGTCAATCGATTGTGCAAAATAACGAGAAATCACACCGCAATCTATATTTGCTTTTTTATCGACGGCTCGGTTTTTCCACGAATGCAACACCACACAAACAACATAGGGAGTAACCACTTTCAAGTAAAAGTTAATTTTAATAAACTAAGCACGTTGATAAAATTAGGATTATCTCACTATATCTATGTTATATTCTGTGGAAAGTCTACACACCTTCTATATTAGGAACATTAAACACGTTAAAAATATCTCAAAAAGCAAACAATGTTATGAAACATGTCAACGTGTGTACATAAATGCAGGAAGATACATAAACGAAATAGGATGATTGATGTTCATCTCAGCTCAGCATATTAGTTTGGTAGAGTCGTACGACTCAGTTCGTTGCGATAAACCACAAAAACTCCTTTATTAAAGGTGTAGTAAAAGTAAATGGGAATGAATGAGTATTAAAGCATTTTATTTTCATTTAAAAACTAGGCTTACACACGAGTAAGAGTTTTGCCATTATGAAATGCAGTATGCAGGCAGTGGGTGTAGCGTGGGCGGGCGGGGGAGCCGTAGCGGGCATCAGGGAAGGCGCGATGGGGGTGGGGTAGGTGAGTGAGATAGGGTGGCTCGGAGACGGGGGCGTACTATCGACGCGCCAGCCGCTACGTCACTCACGGCGCCACGTGCGCGATCAATAGTGACGTCGTAGTGGCGGCGGGCGCGGGGGCACTACGCCTGCGCGCGCACAGCCATCCGACGACCTACTTACGTTTACGTTTCACATACCGTCTACGTAACGCGATCGAACGCCGAGAAAATGGGGGTGGCGAGGCGGACGCGCAGGGCGCAGGCGCGCGCGGCGAACTTGCCAGACGAAAACGCTCTGCAGCATGTCCTAAATAGAAGGCCGGTCTATGACAGTATTGCATAATATTGCGAAATTTACCTTTTGGAGAAATCGACCCTTGAGAAGGCAAAATAGACTTAGTAGCGTGTACTCAAGGACAAAACCTTCTGTTTTACTACTACTACTTTCGCTATGACTAGGTACGATAAGATAAAATAAAGATAAAGATAAGGTAGAGCCAAAAGTACCAATGCTCATAAATTCTAAATTAAATTCTTCGTGAACTTTGATTTTTAAATAGAATATGTAAGCTGTAAAATAACTATTTTCAGTTTGTTGAAGTTTTCAATTAGGCAAAGTATGATATCTCATTACAATTCCAACATTTTATCGACTCAACATTGCTGCCAGGAAACCTTTGAATAAACAACTTATAAACTGGAGAAAAAATTCAAAACATTCCGTCCGTGCGTACCCATAAAACTTTTACGTCATTTCTATTGCTTCCGTTTAATTTTACGTTCTCATTATAATTCATTTCCTGCTCGGCGTCGGTTTGTCTATACTACACTTACAATGCATAATAGGGACATAAATTTTATCCCAATGGACAACAGTAAAATGCATTACCATAAAATAATACGGATTTTTCTCACAATAAAGTCAATAAGCGTATTAATCGTTACATAGATCTACCCTAGAGGAAGATTTAATTAGAAGTCGTAAAATTATAGAAGAATTTTCCATAATTTTATTACTACTCCTATAAAAGGCAAATACCATAAATTTTGTGAAACCGTATTTCTTTATTTTGATCGTACTAAGGTAAATGAAAGGTTTAGGGTATCTTTTCATTTCAGAATAACACTTCATTACAGTAGAGCAGGAACATACCATACCTACCTAGGCCATTTTGCATAATGAACCATGTGAACTAGCTGCAACATAGAAAACTGTAAGCAGGAAAACAAACATAGGCCTCGATGCTTATCGGGCTGTAATCCGGTGGTGGGTATAATATATGCAAATAGCGGTATCCATTGCTTGAATGACGGTATTATAGCGAAATTATGACGGCGATCACGAGTGACAGGTAGTAGCCGTGGCCTAGATGCCAGTGGGTCGCGGTGCAGGGCGCTGGCAACCTACAAACATAACCTACGTCACCCGCCGCCGCCGGAGCCATCGCGCAATAGACTGTGATAATGTAACTACTCTTCACGCGGATAAATAATACCTGTAACTGTAATCCATGTAATTGCTCGACAAATTGTAACGCAATGACAACGCGATGTACTACTATTAAAAATTTACTAGTGGCGCTACGAACATTTTGTTTTGTTTCTGTATTTCAAAAGGTACTGTTATAGCTTTCCAAAGCTAAACAAACAAACAACAAGAACCTAATTGTATTCACGTACGTGCAGTTTTTTCAAAAGGATGTTTACCTGCGTACGAACGTGTCGTTTCTACAAACCCGTGTGTTTGTTTCCAAACAACCAAGTGACGATACTGCGCGAATCCAAATAGATGATTAAGCGAACGTTTTCCTCGTTTACTTCGAACTGCAGTTGGAGAGGAAAATCTTTGGATTTCACCAACGGTTTTAGTTTACGGTCGAGTATTTAGCGTGTGCTCGCTCGTAACCTCAATTCGTAAATAATGCACATGACCAATATGCAGACTACATTAATCCCATTGATGTTGCACGATTACGCAACGCTGCGACTGCAGCGGGTTACGCAAAGGCTCGATTCGAGGGCATGCTGCATGCGCATTTTGGTCTCGGCTTGATCAATACGCGGGACCCAAACAAACGCGCGCTGCGGCAGCGTGGGCGACTGACCTATTTACCCACGACCTGCCCGTGTGCAACTGCTATGCCGCTGCTGAACATGCAACCGACCAACACCCACCGTTTTATCAAATTCTAGTGCTCTGCGATTGCGAAACCTCTGCATTCGACTCCACTTAAGAATGATTGCTGGTGATTTCTAAATAAGTGCTCTTTCAATGTTATAAGCAAAGACGAGTAGCATTTAGTAAACAGAACGGTAGGCAGGCGTAGCGGATCAATAATAAACGCGATCGGCACTTGCAGTGACATAACCCGGTGGGAATGCATGAGTTGGTATGCGTTCAAAACCGGTGACAAAAATAGAGCGTTCACGCGGCGGGCGTCGGGCGTCGGGGTGCGCCAAGCAAAGGTTGTCGTATTATTAACACACACTAATTCGAGGGACCCAAACAAACCATCGCGAACAGGTGACCTACATTCGGTGCGTCTGCGAGCCGGGATGCGGGCCTGTGTAGGGTAACCAGAACAGTGGAATCGATCGTGTCTTCATTAGGGGAGACTCTCTAAAACGTTCAGCAACAGAGTTTAGAGGAAAATTGATTACAGTTGTTATTCTAAAGCAACCCGGAACAAATAGCGCAAATCGATGGAAATACCTTGTTCTTCTAAATTAATTAAAATTGCGTTAAGTATTAAGTATGTACCTGCAAGAAATTATAGATTTAAGTCACAAAAAATATTTGTGCTCAGACACAACGTATGACTGATTTAACAACTTTATTGCATCGCAAATTTTTACCAAGAAATACATTACCTATTAATACACACACGTTAGCGAGGGTATTTTCTGTGTATAACCTAACCTACGCACGCAATATTGATTATACTATTTGATATTTCATCAAAAAGCGCATTGATTACATTTCTGCAAACTCATAAAGTAAGTATGGGTTTACTCCCCAACGTTGCATGCTAATGTTAACTACTAGAATTATTATCCAGCTACAGCGTCAATACTTGGAATCCCTAAGCATGATTCATGAAGGCGCGCCGCTCGCGATCAAAGCACTCCCCCGCTCCACCGAAGCCAACTTCGATTACAAAACGATCTAAAAGGTTCTCATATAGAATAAACTCTATATGAGAAAGAAGTAATGACTTTTACTTATTGGAGGAGAAAGGTGAAAGGTTGGAGCGCACGGGGTGAGAGATTAAATTTGAGAAATGAAAATTAAAAGAAAGGGCTGAAATATGCAGAGTTGATTGTCATATTAATATAATATGTATAATATTATAGTCTTATCTAAGACAGACAAGTGTAATTTAATATCACAATAAAGTTACGTAATCATCGTAACATTGTATCATCGCATATAGGAACAAAAGTTGGACGAGCAGACTCGTAATCTCGTTCCAATCCGAAACATAGGTATATTCATATCAGTTTACACTTACAGCCAGTATCCCAGTACTAGCAAAGATAAATGGCAGAAGCAAGTGAATCGCAATTTACTGCAGTTGCAATCGAAAGCGGCAGAAGCGGTGCAGCAGGCCCGTATCTCCGCGGGTCGGAATCCGGGGTGACCCACATTCGAGGCGCAGGCGCAACTCGCAGGCCGCATCGAAAGCGGATTTCACGATGCGCCTCCCCTCCTGGCCTGCCAGTGGTAGTAAGGAGCCCCCTCCAGATTATACTAAGTATGGAGAGCTGAAATGTCGTTTTTTAAAAAGAGAAATAAAATAGCGATATGGAGAAGGTGAAAGAACAACGTAAACTGACGCACGCTTAAATTTCAACTTTATAATTTGTAGTTGTATACTAGTATCTATTCTGCTTTAATAAGGTTGCTGTTGCACCATCGACCAATAAGCACTACCACCGAATAATTTAAAAAAACATGGAACGTCATTTCTTATTATGAAGTAATGGTCAGATAACGTTACGGGTTACTTATTAGGACATTGTTAAACAAGCCGTAATTATTACACAGATAAATGTACAGGGGTACATGATTTTGTATTATCTCATTGAAAGAATTGGAAAACAAACAGTTAAAAAATTATTAGGCCACCATGTTACCCACGATTTGTTATAGACCAATACTTTAAATTATTTAACATAATACAAAACTGAGTAGCACCAGCAAGAAATTACTGATGGTTTCAAGGCCTATCCGAGTAATTAGATAAACAAACAATCATTATTTGAAATGATCGATAAAATTAAAGTCTGAAATACCCGGTTATACACTTACACGCAAAATTTAGAAATCAAGTCAAACGCAATATTGCAATCACTCAACCTGTTCCGGCCAAAGTAGATTTTTGCATTTATCAAAAGTTTGAACGTAGGGTTTTCATATCAGGTAAGTAAAGGTATTTTTAGTTCAAATCTCCGATAAATCAGTTCTTACAGTAACATCAAACATGCAGGCCAGGTGAGCTCTATTACGTTGAAAAATGTATACCAGCGACCTTAGCCCAGTTGCGTGGCGTCAGCGGAGCGCCAGCTCGCGACCTAGTCTAGTACCAACCCACCTATGAGCTAATGTGCCCTACCCTTACTAGCTCACACTACACTAATAGAGCACTACCTCTTTACAATTAATTGTCATCAATATGTAAAGTGCCAAATAAGTTGTAACCTAAGTAACAACTTGGTAGACTATCCTGAATCTCGCTCGATACAAAAGTGCAAAAGTAAGCGGCTAAAGTTTTTAATGAACCATCAACTTTATCTTTATTCGCCTATTGTTTTTTGGTTTGACATTAGGTAAAAAACTTTAATACGTCTGAACAGTTGCACAAGCAAAAAGTTTAAACACTCAAACGCTACGGCTAAGCAGCCAAGACTTCGTAACTTTTGCTTTCAAGTGGCCTTGACATATCACCAGTCACATATTGCTACTTTAATGTTCTGTTCACTACAATCATCCCTTATTATTACACAACCATTTATACTACACAGCTCTCGGTGACACACTTTCAGCACCGCAATGTGATCTCAAGTTGCGTTTAACTGTAAACGCCTGCTATTAATAGACGGGTTATTATTAAACCGCGTATCGTTGATTTTAGCAAGGATGAAAATTATCTTATCACATGCCTCGTAATGTACGGAACATGCACACGAAGGTTTACTAACTTGAACGATCAAAACAGTGCCGTGATTGCCTTGCCTAATAGGCACATAACATAATCACCAGCTGTGTACTGTTTAGTTTTCAATAATCCCTAAAGTTAAATCTAACTTGAACACCCATGCTTCTTACTGATTGATCCAAAACAGACAATAAATTGCTTTCGATTCGGGCATAATCAATCACTATTCGTGGGCCCTTATTCAAATGAGCCCAACAAGCGTTAGATCCGGCTCCAGCGAGTCTTGTTCGGTTAGAATAACAAGCTTGTTTGATTGCGGTCGCGGCTGCCAAACTGTCAAAACAGTCATGATCGTGAGAACAAGCCCTACTAAGGCTGTGACTGTCTGCAGGCACGAGAGTGAGTGCTCAGCACTAGTTAGGGCGGCGAGTGGCGAACTAGCGAATAGGCGACCTTGCCGCGGCCACGGCTTCGGCAGACGTCAGCTAAACAAAAACATGCATTGTCCACGGCTGTATTGCCTTCACAGTACTAAAGCGTTAAGTCCGCCGTGCTGTAAACAGGAAACCGAAAACCGCACGGCACGATGACGCCATTAGCGCATAATGCAACTGAAGGCGCCACGATAATAATGCAAAAACATCGCTCAAAGAAAACAAACACTGATCGTGACTTTAGATGACTCTACAATAACAAACAATGTCAAATAACAATTTTATTTCATATTTACAACAACATATCACAAGCTTTTTGAAAAATAATCATGCTTAATATTTTTATATTTGAGTTTTCAGCGTGAAACCTATCAATCCTGGAAACCAAAGACGACGTTGTTATATTCAGGTATTTAGATTAGAATCCATCTGGATTGTAGAAAAACTATACCTACTTTTCTTGGTAACCTACCAAAACCTAAACAATTATGTCTTCACTTCAACAATAACAATAAAGTAAGATCACAAGACCCGTACAAAACTGTACATTAAAAATAATAAACAAGGTCGCTTCTGTCGTCAAAAACTTTAATGATTTGTTAGTTAGAGTCGGAAAAACAGGTAAACAGGACAAATGTATGATGATCAATGGCAGCAGTGCCTATGTCGCAGGCAAATCCTATAATTCCGCCGTTTACATAATGACGTCATGTTTATAAGCGCTCGCTGTTTTGCAAAATGCCGAAATCATAATGTATAATGCCAAGTCAAAATTGATGCTACAACATTTCATCTACAATTAAAACGCTCTATAAATAATGCCAAGAAAATTTAAAAATTTAGTTCTTTTTCGTACCACGGGTGTCGCTATTGAGCATAAAAGAAAAATGGCGTCCAGTGGTGAATTCAAAAATGTGAAAATGAGATTGAAAAACAGTGGAAATACTACGTGTCTGACAGATATTACGCGTAGTTATAGTGTTTTTACAGACGTTTGTTATAATGAATGAAGTACAAAAATCGTACGAAACTCAAACGGGAACGATAAGAAATCCATGGAACAATGACAAGAACGCTAGCTAAGGTGTCCATGGTGTCCAGAGTAATTTAATTATTGGTAAAAAAATTATAATGTATTGAATGAGTATTAGTGATGTGAAATATCTTATACTAAGAAAAGATTGCCCTGACAGTGTAACAGTCGTAATTTTAAAATATATGTAACATACCCGATTTACTTTCACGAATTATTGGAAATTTCTACTTATTACTTTGATAAGTCCTATTTGTCCAATAAAACTGTGTTTAATGATGGTCACCCTAAATCGTCATCAACTAATCCACCGTCGTCGAAACAATAGGACAGTTAACATTTAGCCTTCGGCATTTTGCAAAACAGCGATCGTTTATAAAATGACGACGCTACATGTAAACGGTGGAATTATACTTACGTTTTGCCTGCGACACCTACATCTGCATAAGTTTATTGTTTGGTTATACTTAATAACTAGCATTGATAATGTTGCGATACGTGTGATAACATTAGATAATTTTGGTGGGTAGGTAGTGGTACTGTTTTTAACAACTGCAGAGTTATTTTTAATTATTTATCAGCTACCTACCTCCTACGATAACATTAAACAAACAAAACATTTCAGGACTATAGATAATAAAAACTAAAAAAATCTGAGTAGGTAATGTAGGTACAGTACCTAATGGTTACCTATAGTAACATTCACCCTTTACCGCTAAAAGTACTGAGACAATATGTTTACATTTTGTTATTAAGAATTCCTAAATATTCTAACTGCCCGTGAAAACCGTATTCGAAAAATAACTGAGTACATAGTGAAATTACCGCGTGAAATGTCTACGCACAGAAATTGCGGGAACATTTTATTATTTATTGCCGCGGCAAGTATTCTCGCGAGACGTAAAAGAGAGAGCGGCCGTCTAGATGTTGCAACGTTGGATGTTTGTTTTGCAAAAACAGCGCCTGCGGCAAGGCTGTCGACACCACGCTTCGCAGCCGGATCCAACTAAAGCCTTTGTGTAGTCACCGCCATCCACCACGCGACTAGTTTTATAAATAAACTAGCGGTTCCCCGCGACTTAGTCCATTTTGATTTTACTCCCTCCTCTCCCGTCCGTAGCGTGATGTTTTGCAGACGTTTCCCGATATATTTTTTTTTTTCAAATCGTAGTTCCTGAGATTAGCATTCACAGAAACAAACTTTTCAGCTTTATAATATTAGAAATAGATAGATATTATGTCTCCTCAGCCATCTGGTTTAATCAGCCAGTTCATTGGATGCAGTTTTAGATACTTGGACGCAACTTTTATCCAGATGGCTGAACGTGTAGTGTAGTCATTTAGTTAAATTACATATAGATGAATTAGTAATGTTTAATACACTGACTAGGCACCCAATCTAGGATTAACTAGATGGCTGCGTGCGGCTGATCATCGTGTACTCGTAGGCACAGCTTGGTTAAAGGACAAAGAATAACGCAACAGATTTGAGAACGACATTGAAGTAACGTAACCTATGTCACACACAATCTGGGCGCAAAAAGAGCTTAATTATCATTGTTTCTCAGAACGCAACAATGGCCATGTACACTTTTTAACTGATCACGCAAGGCTAAGGAACCCCGGTTTACTGTTTACAAGAACGTATTAAAGTTTGATGATTCATTTCAACATAATGCAAATTAACAAAGAATTGTTATTATATATACAAAAAAATAATGAAACAAATTCCTTTGGAGTCGGTATGATGTTAAACAAGTGATTACAAGTGTAAAGCACAACAGTCTACGCACATCATTCTGTTTGTCCTAAAAAGAGGACAAATGGGTTATTTGACAGATTTTTGAGTGCATTAATGTTTTTTTTTTAATTCCTTTTAATTTCTTAATTTTTAATTTTTACCCATAACTCTTAAATTAATTTTATAAAACTTGTACAATTCCATATACCGAACCACAGAATATATAATAGTACTACATACAGAACGGACACTCACCTCCCCTCCCTAGTCTGACTTACCTCACTATCGCGCCGGAATTAGGGTTCTCATTAGGGGACCGCCTAGCAGGCATGACACGCGCATGTTTGCGACGTTAGCGGAAGTACAAAGTTTTGTGTACGAGAGATGCCTAAGTACTGTGCAGTGTACGGGTGTCTTTCTTTCTCGAGAAATGACTCCGATAGGAGCTTTTTTCGTTTCCCAAAAGATAAGAGGTGGAAAGTAACTTCATACAAAATATGCAACTACATATAACCTATTCTAACTATTCAGTTACAGTGAACAACTTTAAAAACGTTAGGTAAAGGTAACATTGTATAGAATTATGTGTAGTTAGGAAATTATAATTGTATCATTTATGTGATCGGGGAAATCAAGTGTTGCTAAGGTAGATTCTATTTTTTTATTTCTCTACGATACCACGTGAATATGACATTACGAAAATTAGTTCTCGTTACGTTGTTTACTAAATTAAAGTAAATTATTTACGTTGTTTATGTATCTGTTTATATCAAATTGTTATGTGAAAATAGCTATGACCGGTGCGGTGTAACGGATTTTGTCAACCCTTATAGCACGCACACAAACGCAGCGTCTGTGCAACACGCCATCTGTCAATGTATGGCCAAAATGAAAAGTTTCTTCTGAGTGTCCGGGCTGTGACCGAACTTAACTAAAAAATAATCACTTTTCTATTCGAATAAATCCGTAGGCAAACATACACACATACGAAACTTGGCATACATTTCGATGCTTAACTAAATCATCTTACTCAACTATTTTCCAATTCCAACAATAAACAAACATACAGGTCGAATTGTTGACCTCCTTATTTTGAAGTCGGTAAAAAAGAAAATGATGCTATTCGAATTGAAACATTTGACTGTAACCAGCAATATTGAAATTTTGCTGGTTGTTTTGTGACATACGACCAATGAGTGTTAGTAGAGCCGAGCCGACCCCGTCAGCCCGACACAGTGCCCGTCACGTTTCTCGTAGATGGAAAGCGTTACGAGGCTATGAAGTAACGTTTCCCGCGGCCCGCCGCGTGCGCCGTCAAAACACGTTGCGCAACCGCCCCGCTCGCATTCCGCACTCGCGGTCTCAGGCTCTCTACTTACTTACTTTTCACTTTGTCTATTTTATTACCCGTCTCTTTCATTGTTATAGGCATTTAGTATACCAAATATTTCGAGTTTTGTACTACCAGTTTTAGATACGTAATTACCTCCTTCCTACTTACTTTGCATGGTATATTGTTTCCAAAAACGATAAATAAAATTAGAAAAAATATAAAGAAATATGTATCCTAAACTTTTCTTAAATACCTTTATAATATTTAAGTTCGCATAAATATAAAAACAATAAAAATTACAGTCACGCAGAACCGGGGTTAAGGTAGGGCTTGGGCCCTTCTGGGCCAGGGGCTTAGCTAGTGCTAAAACCAGAAGTAGCCTAACTAAATATTCGAGGTCTAGTAATTATATTTTGCTCTCTAGCTCGGTCATTATTTAGATTTCACTTCACTTATATCAATATGCAGATTCTTTATTCTCATTTGCTTAGATTCATAAAGTAAATAACCTTAAGTAGGCCCTATTGTCACGTATAAATAAATAATACTACAGCAGCAGTCCAACAAGCACATCGTCGTGGAAGTGATTATGAAACAGTTGCTGGTTTTCAAAACAAACGCAAAATACGACCGTTATGTAATTTAGAAAGTTCAAGTAAATAAATGTCCACTTAGAATTGCAGAGCAAAACCAAAAAAAACGGCTAACTGCGTGTCGGACCCGCGCACTGAGGGTTCCGTGCCACCCTAAACCACAGAATATATAATAGTACTACACCTTAACTGAATTCGGGGTCCACTTATATTAACCTAACCTAACGAAAACATCACAATATTTTATGACAACAAAAATAACTTTGTTTTTCATAGTGTTCGTATGAAAGACAAAGTTATATTTGCAGTTAAATGTGCTATATCTCAATAACTACTGGTTCGATCTCATTCAAATCGTTTTTTACAAATTTTCGTTGAAAGTTTTTGTTGAGATCTATACCGCATAAAATATATTTTTCAGAATTTGGAAGAGTCTACGTCTCAAACGTTTGACTTTTAGAAAAAAAGGTTTTAGAAACCTCAACGTCTTTTTAAAAGACCTAACACGCGTAGGTTTGAGTAAAAAAAAATTTTGGTTTTAGTTTCATGTATGGGAACCCCCTTAAATGTATATTTTTTTTTACTTTTTGTATCTGAATCGAAAAGCGGTGGCTGTAACATACGGACGGACAGACAGACGAAACTATAAGGGTTCCATTTTCTGCCATTCGGCTATGGAACCCTAAAAATAAGATGGGTCACTCCAGTCAGTAGAAATGGTATTACAGTTGCAAAACACATAATATTTATGCTTATGTTCTCCATGCTTTAATTACTAAAATTTTCATAACACGAGCCATCTGAAAAATATGAAGGAACTTTTTTTTGTAGGAAATGGTATCAAATGTATTTGCCTATCAGACAAAAGCTCAGATTACTTAGCTCAACATTATCTTTTCAAAACGTGCGATAAACAAACACACGTGAGTTACAAATCATTAAAAGGCACGTGTTTCCACGTTTATTTTGCGCATTTTTTAAGTTTTCTGCGCATATTTGATTGGTATTATGCCAGACAGGCGCCAGGCCACAAAGACGTCTTAGGGGTGATTCGGGGAGATTTCATGACATTTCTTGTTAACGTACTTCAAAAAGGAAGGTTATCAATACGACTGACTTTTTTTGTATTTATGTTACCTCATATCTCAGTCATTTGTGGACCGATTTGATTTTATTTTAACTTACTTAGAGGTTTTACTTGTTAGTTGGTCTCATTCATTGTGGCCAAATCCGGATCTGATGATGGGGTCTTGGTGTAATCGAGGGAAACCATCAAATCTAAAAGGCACATACAGCGTTTTTGTACTAGTATCTCAATGTTGACATGTCTTTACGTCTGATAGTCACTATTTTGTGGAGCCGGGCTGATAGTGGAACTCCTTGACGCTTAGGAGTTCAGTGATTATGAGTTAGTGCTGAAACATTTCAAACTAGCGCGTAAAAATTGGTCACATATTACGCCAGAAAACTACGAAACCATAATATGAACACGAACGTAGCGAACGAAAATAATTTACATCCTCATTTTTCCTTCCTGCCAAGATTCCTGGCAGGTCTTGCATGGAGTCTTGGGTCAGGCTGGCGCGGGCCAGTCAAAAAGGCTCGGCGAACTGCGGGTAGAGTGTAGCTAATATAGAGCTTGTAGGAGACAAAAATTCATTTTTCTAAATAACAACTAAAAAGGAGTGTTTCTATGTTCTGTCTTTAAACGGCACTTTACCTGATATAGCCAAGGGTCGTGTGTAGCTTTTTAAAACAGATAAAGTAAAAACAAAAATAGAAAATACAGTTATAAAAAGTTCTCAAGCTTTTGCGAATGGTCAGATTCATTTGGAAAGTAAATGCATTTATTTAAAAAGACTAAAACTGACTAAATCCTTTATTTTGTACGAGGCTAACATCAACATAATGTTCTGAAAAATTGCAGTTGCTATTAAAATGCTATTGCATTTGTCAAACACAGCTGCTGGTTGTCTTATAGTAATTACAATTAATAAAATGTATATTTTTGCAGAAACACACGGAGAAATCAGACGGCCGTGCACGCGAGCTAGTCACGTTGCATTTGTTTGTAAACAATCGCACAAATTGAAGGTTAACCTTCAGTAGACCCACTTTTTACTATTTAATTGCTTTAATTACGAAATGTTTTGCTTGATTAGACGTTACAATAATATACATTACTAACGTGTTTGAAGTCGAAAGCTTTCTATGGTTTGACGCACGGCGTGCTTGCTGTATGTTAATAAATACTATATTTTTATCTGGTTTACTGATGGTCGGATCGTGTTTATTACACCACTTATAATATGAGAACGGCTGGACCGACTTTCATTATTTTTTACTTTTTTTGGATTTAGATTTAGAGAATAGGATTATAACATTTAAACGAGGCTAGGACGAAAAGAAGTTGGCTGGGATCGCTAGTATTTAATAAATAAAAACATTAGGTCATCCTCGATTAACAATTTTAAATTTTATTTGTGAAACTACTAGAAACGTTATAAAAAAATCCCACTCGTAACGATATGCAAAGATATCAGTTATTAAGGCAACAATAACACACCTTGCATAATGTAACCGGTAACTCTGGTAATGTTGCCTGAACTGTCTGTTATTATTGCTTCGAACTTAATTACGTAAGTAAAGTCCTGATTAGCGGATTCATAGTTGGCACGTTGCGTAAAGGAATCCATGTAATGAAGTGAGCGAGGAAAGTCAACTGCACACGCAGAGTGATTCAATGTTTACGTCGCATTTTTATAACGCCCGTCCGAGTTACCTTAAATAGGCGTCGTTTTCTTACCTTGTTCCGCAATCACGACCTAGTTGCACCGGTATGGCGCCTTAACCTAGTTGATGCTGCCCTTGGTGGCCATCTGCCAGTGTTCTACTGTATCCTAGAAAATGTAAATACTATTACTTAGGTATAAAGCACGTCTATTCACGACCTTTCATTATTAAGATGAAGACTAGGTAGGTATGTTCTAATTAACTATAGATCAGAGATTGCGTTTCATAGGAAAGTCGCCAAGGTTTATTTCTATTTAGATGGATTTCTCGGAAACATAAAATCATAATGACAAGACCATTCTTGTTTAATTCAATCAGGTTCATTTCAACTTTTGTGTGTCCAATGGTTTTTGAGGTATGGGTAATAATAACTAAGTAATTCTTCTAATAATGGCTTGCTTTCACAGTATTTTAAAACGTAATTTCCGTTTAGTAGCCAAAGTAACCACTTTTAATTTGAGGGGTGTGGTGATTGATTAATTAGGAATGGTATTGATAAGCTAAATCTTTAGGAGCATGTCTCGCCGTCGTATACTTTTTGCCCCCCCCCCCCCCCCCCCCTGCTATAAAATCTTGAATCTGGATTGGGTCCAAAAAAAAATATACCTATACCTATTCATTAATTATATAATTATTATGGTGGAATCGGTCTTAAGCAGGCCGAACCGGGCGGCAGAATGTTAGTTATTTTACGTTTAGTTAGCAAATGCATTATTTATAAACCAATAAAACATAATATTATATCTACCTACTGCCTACCTAGACCAAATTCACGAACTGATAAACAAACGACATTGACTTGACAAGATTAGATTCAAGGCCGTCTAGTCTGCTAGCGAAAGTTTGGTTATGTGGCATTGGAAAACTAGCAAATTGTTAATTTTTAGACAAGTCCCACACAATAACTATACTATTATCATTGAAAACGTAAAAACAGCAAGAAGTGTTTCATTATTTCAGTGCCAATACGTACCATTACATTTTCAGCCATTGCAAATGACCTCGATAAGATGTTGTTACCAATTTCATCACAAACACAGCAAATAAACGTGGAGGAATCTTTAGTTAAAATAAATACACTTTAAACTAACAAAATAAGTAAATTCTAGGCCACAAACACTGTCAATAATAACTAACAATTTTCCGAAAAAAGTCGTGAATTTACACTATCAGACATTCAACCCAGACGTCAAACATAAAACTGCGTCTTACACGCCATCTGGTGATACGAATATTAAATACTTACACCTGTCATCGAGAGATAACATTTTAATACAGCTCTGTTTGTACAGATGGCGTTAGTAACAATTTTGTGTTGTGTTTTTGCAGCGTGTGGGAACCTGTAATCACTACGTTACTACGTTAGTGGAATAAATCCGTGTCCGTGTCCTACAAATTGTGTCCTCCTCCTACCGGTACTGCCCTGCTGGTGAAACCTACAGTCCTAGTAACCTGCCTGTAGCGTTGAACTTTTAAACCAAGTAAAGATTTTCACGAAAAGCGTGGGCTTCCGCAAAATACTCACAATATGTGATGATATCATACACTTTCTCTGAGGAATGAATTTGATAAAGCAATAACTGTATTTTCTTTGAAAAAGAAAATTCGATCGGCGAACTTTTCCGTACGAACTGCACGAGATTGGTTGGCCTCCTGAACATCGATTAATCATCAAAGCAAGTGAAGATCGAAAAAAATATGAACCTGGCTTCATGATGATCCCTCTGTTCGGTTATACCAAGCAGCTGGTAAACTTAAGTTCGTCGCCACTTAAGAAAACGAAGAAAATGGACTATCTGTAGTCGTAGCTGTAAATAAATATACAGCACTATGTCGAGCAGAATCCTTACATGCTGGAGGATAAGAATATTGTTACAATGCTCAGGAATGTGTGTTTGAATAAAAGCAGCTTTATAATAATTATACATTCATTTATTAATCTGAATTTAATACTGTATTACATAGAAGAAATGCACTTCTCAGAAACATTCAGAAGACTTCCCTTTGGGACAGTTTTATAAGGAGCCTCTCTCCAATATATTTTATAAATTGAATTAATACAAACTATGTTGTTTGTAGTATTAATCAATGTGTGAAGATCTGCATTGCCACATACTTAAAAATCTATGTATATTTTTCACGTACTTGTAGTTTTTGAAAAAACAACGTCTTAATATTAGCATGAAAGTACGATTGCCTATGAATAGTGGTTGAATAAATAAAAATTTGCAAATTAACAACAAAAATAATATACTCTACAATGTAGTTTACTGCCGCTGCTACATAATTTGTCAACAACATTTGCCATCACAACAAAGGAATTAGAAATTAATGAATAAAACACAAATGAGAATATTTTATATCAATTTGGTGACCGCATAGAAAGGCGTTTTGACACATATCCAACATAGTGAATACTCAAAATTTTATAAGTAAATCACACAGCAAGAGAAGAGTACTACCAATATAAATACAGACATCTTAATTCATTCAGTCAAAGTGGAACATGTATAAAATATTTATCAATAAGAAATAATCAGTCTTGTTTAGAGAAAACGTTTAGTCAAAACGTATCCGAAGGGGGTACGCCTTGAAATATTATTATCACAATACAGTATGTCAGATATGATGTCATCCCTTCTCTTGGACGTAACTAGTATATAAATCGCCTGCTACGCTACTTAGTGTTATTATCACAGTTGTTTAGTAGAGGTGGGTGCAGTACTTTGTACATAATAATACAGGAGCTACCTGCGTTCCGCGACCATACTCGACACGACACTCGTTTGCCGCTCTTATATGCACGAACTAACCTGGCACGCATATACTGCCGCTCGGAGCACATACTACTTCAGACAAAAACCCTATCAGTCCGAATAAAAATAGCGACGAATTCCCGTGGACAGGCTAGCACTTAGGAAATCACCTCTGAGATGAGATACCACATATACACATCCTTTCATGGCAGTCTTTCTCGTAAAATGTACACAAATAACAAAGCAAACCTCGCATTCCCAAAAGTTATTACAAACGCGAGATTCACGAACACGATGTTCACCCCTTTGTATGCGCTCAAGACCCGTAGCTTTTACATCGTAACTGAGATGCTTTTTACACGGGATTCCTATATAGATAATAACGTTTACGTCCCTTTGAACTGGTTCAATTTCGTCACCTAAAGGTAAACTGAAAACTAAATTGAATAACAATAAATTATTAAATCTTACACCTATCATATCGTAATATTATATCTGTGAACGTCTTGCGAGCTTTGATGTCACAAACATTCGTGAAATTCGTTCAAATAGTCAAAAAATATATTTTTGTCTAAAACACACTCCAAAGTGTAGGAAGTGCCCTTTGTATTTATCAACAATTGACGAACGCAACGAAAGGTTATCATCATATCACAGATTTTTCATATCTTTGGACAGTAACGGGCTTCGAAACTGATTCAGTAGATAATTTGTACCTATTGATATTAAATATTAGCCCTTAGAACCCGTTTACGTACAAAGAAAATCCAGCAATTATCTAGATGAATTATCTGAAACCATATTACAAAAATAAATAATCGAAAAACAATAAGAAGAAAATACTTATTCTGCTAAGAAATGAAAGCAATCATTGTTCGATTATTTATCAGGTTATTATCACGCTCAAAATACTATCCTCCTAAGATAAATGCATGTTATTTACATACTTTCTACATTTTTGAGTATGGTAAAATCCGTTGTGAACATTTTCATAGTCCAACTGCTGTCTAAGTCCAATTGACGCAGACTATACCCTAGACATCATAAATATTCAAGTATTTATCAAGATCTAATCTTCAATAAAAAAATAACCTTCAAATCAGTGACTTGAAATGTCATTGACATCACCTTTACATAAGAAAAATATTCACAATTTTATCTGGCAATACAGATTGTTATAATGAAGTATATCAAAAAGCTTTTAATTCAACGCGTATAAGTGTTAATTTTCTATCACTAAGTTGTCCCACTTTTCACTGGATAAGATCGATCATTAACAATAAAAATAATTTATATAAAATATCTCAGATAACACTTTGCTCTGAATCTTCCCCTATTATTTCACTCATCTTCTATATGTTTCGTGCATTTCGTACATCATACAGACATTTGAAAGAAAAACAAAAGGCACCCTGTGATTACACAAAGAAGGGTACCCACACCGACTACTCTAAAATATAATGATTAACTCTAAAGGTAGAACAGACAAGTTACCTTATGTTCCACCACACTTATCGGATTCCTATTCTAAATCTGCCACATTCATGTTGTGATGAAATTAATACCAAATTAAAACTCCTTACAATTTAAACAATTTCAAACAGGTACTGTTACCACAAAACGATGTCGTATTAATATAATATTAAGCCATGGAATTACACTATGAAGTTTTATATCTTAATGAATGTGACAAACCGAAGAATAAAATCCCTTATTTATACTAACACACATTATTATACTCGTTAATTCATGTTGATCTGAAGAGAATTCACAAAACATTGAAGAAGTGCAATAACTGTTTCGGCATAAAATTACCAGTGATTATTAAAATCGATCGTTCATCGCGAAGGTAATTAATATTGTCCATATCCCTTTATTTAAAGTAAATAATTTTGTAAGCTTCATTCAGATCTAGAATATATTCTAATCAAAAAATAAATTGAAATATCATAAGAAAAGAAATCAACGCCCCACGGTGAACATTCAGTAAACTAGTGTTAAAAATTCTAAGTACCGTATTTACCGAAATCCTGAGAAAGTTATGCTTAGAGAGACAGTGAGATTTTTCAGCTAAAACGACAGCCAAAATAGCTTCTGTCGGCATTTCAGGTGGGGACCGTTGCGGGAACGAGTTTACTGCTGGACGGGCGCTGCGTACAGCAGCGGGCCGGGCGGCAGGTGCGCATACGGCACGCCCGCGCCCACGGCCGCCTGGTAGCCGCACGGCCCGCCGCCGCCCACGCCTCCGCCGTAGAACTTGCCGCCTGGACCACACACAATCACCGTTGATACAATTTTAACTCTTTCATTTTTTTATGATTATTTTTTCATCTTAACATACTGAGCCAGATCTAAAACATATCAACCTTTGATTAAAGTAAAATAGCGGAAGATACGGCATGTCATACTAATTGTCAGCTAAAAACCGGTTAAGTGCGTGTCGGACCCGCGCACTGAGGGTTCCGTGCCACCCTTAACTGTATTCAGGGTCCACTTACTTTCACTTAACGAAAACATCACAATATATTGCGACAGCAAAAATAACTTTGTTTTTCCATAGTGTTTGAATGTTTGTATGAAAGACAAAGTTATATTTGCGGTTGATAAAAATGTGCAATATCTCAAAAACTACTGGTTCGATCTCCTTCGAACCAATTTTCGTTGCAAGTTTTTGTTGAGATCTACATCATATATTTTTTTCAAAATTTTCACTTTCTTAGTTCAAAAGCCCATTTTACGACTTTGGAAGCGTCTAAAATCTCAAACCTTACACTTTTAGAAAAAATGGTTCTAGAAACCTCAACATCATTTTAATCAGTCAGGTATCAAACGAATGCCGAGAGTCGCATAACAATGGAATTTTTATTGTGTCTCGTTTACACATACTTGACGAGTTAAAAGACCTATCCATAGACACCCCACACGCATAGGTTTGAGTAAAAAAAATTTTTAGGTTTTAGTTTCACGTATGGGAGCCCCCCCTTAATCAGTCAGGTATCAAACGACTGCCGGGAGTCGCATAATAATGGAATTTCTATTGTGTCTCGTTCACACATACTTGACGAGTTAAATATTATTTTTTCTTACTTTTTGTATCTGAATCGGAAAGCGGTAAACAAAATACACCTACCTACCAAGTTACAGCTATGTGATGCTTATAGTTTCAGAATAAAGTGGCTGTGACATACGGACAGACAGACAGACAGACTTGACGAAACTATAAGGGTTCCGTTTTTTGCCATTTGGCTACGGAACCCTAAAAATGGCACTACTCACAACAACATACAAGATGACCGTCAGAGACAAACCTATTTCTTACGACGGTAGTGCGAGCGAAACAAACGCGCGCTTTGAGATGTCTCTTGAATGCAATTAGGCGACGGGGGCCTGATTTTAGCGGTCCACGTTCGAATGGCGCGTCACCTATCTTCCGCTATTTTACTTTAATCAAAGATACCAACAAATATTATCTTACCGAGCATATCTTGGTGGTGGGGATGCATCTGAGGGAAGTGTGGAGGTGTGGCGAAGTGAGGCGGAGGAGAGCCGAATGACGAACCAGATCCACCAGATTTATTTCCATTGGAGTTGTTGTTGCGATACTGCTGGTTACCGTTGCGCGAATCTACGAAGTACATAAAAAAAAAGTACATTTAATTTGATTGTTTTAATTGAATTGGCTATCTATGATAAAAGTTAATGATTTTATAATACTGACTGTTGTAAGGGCGCTGTCCGTATGCGTTCTGATTGTTGTAACCATTTTGGTATCCATTATTATATCCTCCTTGGTAGCTACCCATTGACTCAAAGACATTTGGGCTGGGGAATGGAACTTGTTGCTTTTGATAGTTATTTTGTCTGTAAGTCTGGTTGTTCTGGTTTTGGTTGTTGAAACGTGGCGGTTGTTGATTAGTGTTTCTGTTTTGATAAGTATTCTGCATTTCTTCATTTACAGATGAAGCCATTTTGTTATTCCATTGGTTGTTTTGTTGGCGTGGCGAACTAGATCCACTGTTGTTTTCCTTGCGTTGCTGCCAGCGGTTACGGCCTGTTTAAAATTAAAAAATATTTAAATTCAATTCTAAAAAAAGAAAAAATATATCTTTTTTCGTTACATACCAGAGTTGCTGTTATTATTGCGAGCCATTTCACTCAGTTTAGCAGGTGGGTTCTGTCCAGTTTCACGCAGCACTCCAACCAAAGCGCGCGACTGACGACTATCTCCACTGGTGAAATATGTGTATGCTGTTCCCGATTGCTGGCAACGACCAGTGCGCCCTGTTGAAGAGAAAATAAGGTAAGAAAACAACTTTCCAACATAAGTATCATTTACCAGTAATAGTAGTAAAGTAATTAAAAGCACTAACCAATTCTGTGTATGTAATCTTCAGACGAGTTGGGGTAATCAAAGTTGACGACAAACTTCACATCTTCAACATCAAGACCACGCGCAGCAACATCAGTAGCTATAAGAATGGCGGTAGCGCCATTCCTGAATTCGCTGAGCACAGCATCGCGTTCCGGTTGAGACTTATCTCCGTGAATGGCGAGGGCTTTGTGACCGCTTCGGCGTACACTCCGCGCGATGTCGTCCACCTAAAATATTAAAAGTTTAGTATCCAAGACATTAAAGTATAAAATTAAATGTTGTAAAAGAAAATAACTTTTACTACTTTACCTTTTTCTTTGTTTCCACAAAAACAATAACTTTGTTGTCTCTCTCTGAAGCTATTTCCTTCAGCAAGTTGCTCAGCTTGGCTTCTTTTTCATGTTCTTCACAAACCTCAATGATCTGTTTGATGTTGTTGTTTGCAGACAAGTTCAAAGACCCAATATTGACTTTAATGTAGTCATTGAGGAAATCTTCAGCAAGAGCTTGAATTTCTTTTGGCCAAGTAGCTGACCACATGAGGACCTGACGATCTGGGCGAATCTGTTCAATAATTTTACGAATCTGGGGCTCAAAACCCATATCTAGCATTCTATCAGCTTCATCCAAGACTAGGTAAGTGCATCGCCGTAAATTCGTGGTACCCCGCTCTAAGAAGTCAATCAAGCGTCCAGGAGTAGCAATAACAATTTCTACACCTCTTTCCAAATCTCTGGCTTGAGGTCCTTTAGGAGAGCCACCAAAGAGGCAGGTATTTCTGATACACCCACGGGCACTGTAGGCCTGAGCAACTGATTGGATTTGCTGAGCCAATTCTCGTGTAGGTGCGAGAATCAGGGCGATCGGGCCATCTCCTCTTTGGATTCTTTGCTGATGCACAATGTGAACAGCTGCTGGCAGCATGTAAGCTAAGGTCTTACCAGACCCAGTGGAAGCAATTCCCACCATGTCTCGACCAGAAAGAGCAATTGGCCACCCCTGAGCTTGAATTCCAGTAGGCTCAGTCCATCCTTGTTCCTTAATAGTGGTCATAATATGATCTGGGAAGTTGCCCTCATCAAAAACCTGATTAGGACGTGGCACATTGTTACCACTCACAGTTATTTCCTTCTCAGCACGGAACAGCTCAACTTCATCATCAGTGCGATTCTCAACATTAGGATGGGGCTTATAGAAATCCTTTTGAATAGGTTCAAGATTACCTAAATCCCAAATTGGCTTAACCAAGCTGTCACCGGGGTGTTTCGCCTTCTTGCTTTGTAATTTACGTGCATTGAAGTCCATAGGCTGCTGTCCTGGATTTTGCGTGAAAACTTTTTTAGCAAAGTTCTGGCCATTATTATTCTGGTTATTGAAATTCTTAGGTCCAAAGTTATGTGGCTTAGGTCCTCCAAAATCATTTTTAGGGTTGTAAAATTGCATGCTGCCGCCACCTTGTTTCACACCTCCATCATAATCATTTTTCTTCTGAGCTTGGTTGTTGAAATTGTTCCTAGGCCTGTATTCTTTAGGTCCCCCAAAATCATTCTGGTTACCATCATTCTTTTGATTCATGTCATTTCTTATGCCATTAAAATCATTTCTTGGTCTAAAGTTGTTTTTGTTGCCCATGTTGTTGTTTCTTGGGCCACCAAAATTTTTAGGCCCTCCAAAATCATGGAGACCATTAAAAAATGGCATTTTACCGAATTGTTCATTCCGGTCTGGTCGAGGTCTGTAACTAAACAATGTTGCAGTTTAGGTGTTATTTGTTCCAATTAATTTAACATTTCAGGTGTTAATCCCAATCATATATATAACTGATGTTACCAAAAAAATTAAGATATGATTATTACAGTGGAGCCCTGCATGTATACAATGAATAATATTCCAATAAAACATTGCAATCCATATTTTTCTAAGTGAATACTATTTTAGGATGATATTGAATAAAAATTAGTATTTAGGTACAACAAATAGTTTATTGAAAATGTCGTTATCATAACTGCAGTAACCAAACAGCATCTAATGTAATATTGCAATCAATATTACATATTCAATCAAAGAGCAAGTTACTTGTTTGTAAAGGGAAAGTAAGTGGAATGTACTTGGAGAGGTTTAGGTAGGTAAGTAGTACGTAACAAGTAAAGTAAATACTAGACAGGATAAGTATGTTGGCGGGACCATAATGAGTCTAACAAAGTCGACTCTACACAGAAAGGAAACAATAAATTGAAACATCAATTGTAAGTAAGAAACCAAAGTCAATCATCGACGTTCATCGAGGAAGTGGCAAGGCAACCATTATCAGCTGGGCTGGTCATTCCACAAAATGGCCGCTGTGAAATGCTTCGCCTACTTTTGAACGCGAACAATGTGAAGTTGGACAAAAATTTATCAAAAATTATGATACTTACATAGGGTGTTGATTGTGGAATCCGTTGTACTGCATCTTCGTGCTTTGTTTGAATCCCTCGAGGAATCTACGTGGTGGTATACGCTTGAGTAATTATCTGGAACAAGTGGACGATGCCAAAGTTAATCTGGCGTACTGATATCAAGTATCAACAAAACGATACATACATGAAAATAATTAATTATAATGTGAAAACTTACCTCTCAATTATGAGAGACTTTGAAAATAATTTTGGTTTTTCATTCACCTGTGACCTAACTCAGACCCGGCGAACGAACAACTCGATAATGGCTGACGGAAACGGAAACGCCTAGAAAATTAGCCATAGATCCGCAGTGTTGCCATTGGTAATAAAAAGTATTGATTATGTTTTATTTTCTTAAATATTCGGCTTGGTTGGATCACGTATTCACCCACCCACCAACCACAGTACCCGTTCGTCTACCTACACCCTTCCAGGCTAAACTATACCTAAAACTAGGGTTCGGCGGCTTTGCCGGTGGTGGCTAACGATAAGAAGACCACTGAGGCACAGATCATATTGTAATCTTTTTTGTTTTGGTTAGCACATCTTCTTCTTCTTTAAGGTGAACGCACATTTATCCGAGCCGAACGCACCGAACGAGCCGAACGAACCGAATTTTTGAATTCTTTATATGTAATCTAATGAAACCTCGCACACTTCTCCGCGCCGAATCGTCCGAATCAGGAGGAACCCCAGGAATCCTAGACAAATTTGGATGACGTCATCAGATTCGGCGCGGATAATGCGGACGACTCGGACGAATCGCAAGGACATCTTCTTACTCACTCCCACCTTTGTCACTCATAGCGCTATCTCGATTCGGCGCGGTCGATTCGCCGCGGATAAAGGTGAATGCACATTTTTCCGAGCCGAACGCGCCGTACGAACCGAACGAACCGAATTTTTGAATTCTTTATATGAAATCTCATGAAACCTCGCACACTTCTCCGCGCCGAATCATCCGAATCTGGAGGAATCCTAGACAAATTCGGATGATGTCATCAGATTCGGCGCAAATAATGCGGACGACTCGGACGAATCGCCGGGACATCTTCTTATTCACTTCCACCTTTAACTGTCACTTATCGCGCTATCTCGATTCGGCGCGGTTGATTCGGCGCGGATAATGCGGACGACTCGGACAAATCGCCGGAACATCTTCCTTTTCACTCCCACTTTTAGCTGTCACTCATAGCCCTATCTCATGGAGACTACATTCGCGGTCGATTCTTTCGGCGCGGTCGATTCGTCCGGTTCGGGATATGTGTGCGAGGCCTCCTTGACTTCGATTCGTTCGGCGCGTTCGGCGCGCTCGGCTCGGATAAGGTGTGCGTTCACCTTAATCAGTCAGGTATCAAACGAATGCCGAGAGTCGCATAACAATGGAATTTTTATTGTGTCTCGTTTACACATACTTGACGAGTTAAGGGTCCGGCGGCTTTGCCGGTAAGAAGATAAGAAGACCACTGAGGCACAGATCATATTGTTTTTTTTTGTTTTGGTCAGCACATCTTCTTCTTCTAATAACATTATAATGACGAGACGAGCGACTATACAGTGTGTCCAGAAATGTAGTAATAAAACTTTTACGGCATATCAACAGTAAATTTCATCGAGGAAAATACAACATATGTTGGGGGGTTAATTCCAAAACCCCATCATACGGCAGTGACTTTTGTTTTTATTTTAACAAAAATTACCTACCTCATAAAATTTACAGCGGTTTGAGTCTCACGTCGTGATATGTTAAAGAATAAGGTGTGCTGTAATGTAATGTAACTGTAACCAATAAATTAAATGAAAATGATTACGTTTTAAATTGCCGAAAGTAGACAATATTTTTATTTACAGTTTTTTTGCGCATTTGGGCAATACATTCTAAAATAGTACTAAAACGAAACCGTTGCCGTTCTTTGGTTTTAACCTTATTTACCTTCCCTAGTAAAAATTAAGAATGCGGGGTATAAATATAAATTTACTATTTTAACGTTGCATACTCATTGTTTGATTGCGTTAAACTATATATTTTTTATAGGATTAAAAAGCAATTATTCATATTCATTCTGTTTTAGTCGGCTGCATATAATTTTTCTTTTGGGGCAAACAATTTTTATAGTTCAGTATAAACTACTTGAAAAGAAATTGAATCGCACCATAAAAGTGGCAAACGTCAAAAAAAAAACATATTTTTTTTAAAAACAGGCTTTAATTTATACCCGGTATCAATTCGAAAAGGGTGGGTTAAAATAGCGTGTATTGGATATTTATCCAATGGCTGTGTTTTTATCCGGGTAGGCGCCCATCTATGATGAGGGGGGCTTGACCGTCTTCTATTGCAATATTAGAGAACATTACTATGTTAATCATCTTTTACGTAAATTATAATTTTATTTTATTTATTTACTTAAAGACTTACTTGATACTTACTACTTAAAGAATTACTTGATTTGTGCAAAGTGTACAAAGGGGGACTTATTGATAAAAGTATTCTCTGCCAGTAAAACCTTTAGGTTATGTAGAGAGATCATTTAAAAATAAATCAAATAATATGATACAAACAATAATTATGAATGGTTTCATGTTTCGTTCTGAGGTGCTCGCAGTGCAGTGGAAAGCTAAGCTAAGCAACCTACGGCAACATCGTGTTTATAGATGGGCGCCTACCCGGATATAAACTCAGCCACTGGATATATATCTAATCCACGCTATTTTAACCCACCCAATTCCTTTTGATACCGGGTATAAATTAAAGCCTGTTTTTTAAAGTTAAATAAAATATTTTTATTGAAGTTTGTCACTTTTATGGTGCGATTAAATTTCTTTTCAAGTAGTTTATAATACTGAACGATAAAAATGGTATATTTTTATTTAAATCCAATATAAACTGTCATTTAGTTGCAAATACAGTGCGTACCTGCATTTTGGCAATCCCAAAGCGGAAGAGGAAGACTGTGTAAGGTTAAACAGTTTTACAGAACAAAATTTTATTCAGTGCAGTACATTATGCGTATTTGTATATCTAAGAATTAAGTATGAACTAATTTTATAAATATAATTATACATATATTGTGTTTGAAATTTAAGAAAGCTTTTTGACAACATTTACTGCAATAATGCAGCCTAGCGTATCGATGTGTAAACCTTAAAGCTTTTTACGAAAGGTCACGTTAACGAGTTATTCTGAAAATACTACGAGTATTTAACACATTAAAAAGAAAATGAAGTGCTCAGTAAATTTATTACTTGTCAGCTCTACGATCACACAATGGCCATAGTCACACAAGCGATAAGTATGCAACCCTTCCCTTTATTTATCTACCTGGGATTGCCACGTGCGCAGTTCTATCCCCGTTGGCTATAACTTGCCAGTTTTGAATGTAATGTCGCTGCGCGTAGTCTTTGTAATAACTATTTTTACAACTTTTCGACCGACGACGGATTTAAGGTAGTACTGTCAAACATTGAGTTAGAAATCTTACAAAAATCGCGTAGAGTGCATTTATTGTTATGTGATACTTATAATACAAGAATGCTTTCGCAATTAAGGAATAATATGCCAAAGTGTTAAACGTGCTCAAAATATATCAAACTCAAATACTGATGCAAAACAAAAAAAAAATACGACGAGCTCCGCTACCAAGTACCCCGTCATCAAGTAAAATATTGCAAAGTTAAGATAACTCTTTTTGTCTCTGTCCTTTTGTAAGTTATACTCATTTAAAAAAAAAACGGTTGTTCATACTAGTCAACATTTTCCGATTATGTTGAAACGAATAATATAATTTATGATTTTAAGTGAATATGATGACTGACTGTATAGCATAAACGATATTTCTAATCATATTGTATGTCTAGGTATTCATACACAGCCAAATGATACTCAAAACAATGAGTGTTCAACGTAAATTTAATAAATACCCAGCATTCTTAATAAACACCTGGGTAAATTAGGTAAAAATCAACTTTTACCTACCTGGTGGGAATAAATTGGATAAATATCCACTGTATTTTTACCCACCCGCCCATCTATAATTGCACCGCATAAAAGAAAAAAATAAAAACTACACGGCCTGGTATGAGTGACAGAGATGGCTTTAATCATTATATCGGGTTTTGTGTCCAGAGTAAGGCCACTTGCCTCGAAAACTACAACAGATAATGTGAAATCGCAGATTCGACTAGGGTCCTGACAGGTCATATAGGGTGACAGCTAGAGGTGGGAGTGAGACAGATTAGTAAGAGTATGACAAAGATCTCAAGGCCAACGGATGACATTGACAGGGGGGCGCTAGCCGCTAGCATTCAAAAGTGTAGCCAGAGCAAGAAAATCTACCTTGATTCAGGGAGTTTAGGAAGCGAATGTTTTTAAGCAAACATGGCAGTCAAAGAAAAGATTTTCTGGATGGAAATGTCGTTGAAGGCATTTTCTACCATAAGAGGCATATAATGTATTTTCCACCGTATTAGACGCGAAACAATTGTATTAACAATAAAAACTACTGAAAATTATAACTTTATTTAAGGAGTTTAGCGCTACGCAGCTAAGGTATTTAAAATAAAACCGGTTAAGTGCGTGTCGGACCCGCGCACTGAGGGTTCCGTGCCACCCTTAACTGAATTCAGGGTCCACTTACTTTCACTTAACGAAAACATCACAATATATTGCGACAGCAAAAATAACTTTGTTTTTCATAGTGTTTGTATGAAAGACAAAGTTATATTTGCGGTTGATAAAAATGTGCAATATCTCAAAAACTACTGGTTCGATCTCCTTCGAACCAATTTTCGTTGCAAGTTTTTGTTGAGATCTACATCATATATTTTTTTCAAAATTTTCACTTTTTAGTTCAAAAGCTAGAGGGGGGGGGACGCCCATTTTACCACTTTGGAAGCGTCTATATCTCAAACCTTACACTTTAAGAAAAAATGGTTCTAGAAACCTCAACATCATTTTAAAAGACCTATCCATAAACACCCCACACGCATAGGTTTGAGTGAAAAAAAATTTTTAGGTTTTAGTTTCATGTATGGGAGCTCCCCCTTAAATATTATTTTTTCTAACTTTTTGTATCTGAATCGGAAAGCAGTGAACAAAATACACCTACCTACCAAGTTTCAGCTATGTGATGCTTATAGTTTCAGAATAAAGTGGCTGTGACATACGGACGGACAGACAGACAGACAGACAGACAGACAGACTTGACGAAACTATAAGGGTTCCGTTTTTTGCCATTCGGCTACGGAACCCTAAAAATAGTGTTATTACTTTACACAGGACACGTACGAAAATAAATTAAAAGGGAAAATCGGAAAATCTCTTGTAAGATTGGGGAGACTTCCTACTCGATCTGACAACCGGATTTTTGAATTTGACAGCGTTAGTTCTGACTGTCACCGTTGGCCAGAAGATCCATGTCGCACTGTACTTGCGGCATGCTTGGCGCTTGCGACTAGGATACTCCTCTCCTCTAATTTATATATTCTGTGTCTAATCTGTGGGCTAGGTGATATCCATACTCTTACTAATCTGTGGTGATATCTATCTATCGGTGATATTCACAGATTAGCACAGATTAGTAAGAGTATGTCTAAAGACGTGATATTTAACTCCATCGATTTTCTTGTTTGATTTGATTTTGGTCGAATTTTCGTTCATCTTTCGCACGTAATACATTGTAATATCCTTCTCGCGAATAATTTTAATAACCGTGTTCTTACAAGGTGTATCTAATATCGACTTGTGGAGCTAGACTTGAAGTTTAATCATGATATGCGCAAACCGCAACGAAATTAATTTTCTGTAAAACTTTGTTTTACCATGGAACCAAATCAGGAATCAACTGTAATAAATATCGGTGATGTTGCAGCTGACAATTTATACCCGGCTCTCTTCCAGTGTTTCACCATTATAATATGCGGGTTAGTATGAATGGTATTCATTAACATTGATATTTTTTGTTTTATTAGAGATTTTTAGATCATAGCACATAAGAATAAGAATATTTTGGATTACTTTTATGTCTCTTAAAATAAAACAGTTATCTTTCCTTCTAGGTACATTGCAGGGCGGCTAAATGTTGTTTCAGCAACTGAGTCCAAAGGCATTGCGACATTTGTAGGAACCTTTGCACTGCCGTCGCTAATCTTTGTTTCACTTGCAAGACTTGACTTTACTACAGTGAATTGGACATTTCTTCTAGCTATATTACTTGCCAAAGGAGTTATATTTTTAGGTGTTATTGTAGTCACAATCTTTGTTTCTAAACCAGTAAATTTTGGACGAGCTGGAATATTTGCAATATTTTGCACACAAAGTAATGATTTTGCTTTGGGATATCCCATAAGTAAGTAATTCACTGTGCCTATTTTATGTGCATAAAGTGAAACCAAATTTAAATAAATTAACCATATAATTTTGCTTTGACTTGGTCTTGAGTTTCAAGCATGCCCATACTAAAATAACTACAAATTCATTAAGTCATATTATTTACTTTTTTCCTTCAGTTAATGCTATTTATGAAAAAACACACCCGGAATATGCTCTCTACTTGTACTTGATGGCCCCAATATCATTGGCAATCTTAAATCCGATTGCATTTGTGCTGATGGAAATCAATAAACAAAAGGAAATATGTGAAAATGCACAAAGGATGAGTAGTGAACCAAACAGGAAGCCAGATTTGTCCAAAATAAAACTATTGAAGCAAATTGTCAAGGGTGTCGCATATAACCCAGTGCTAGTAATGACAGTTCTGGGTATTATTGGAAATATTGTGTTCAAGCATCATCTGTCTATTTACATTGAGGGCTTATTGGAGGTATGTATTATTCTTGCACCTGCATATTTTTATTATAGAAGCCCCTAATTTTATTACAATCCTAGTGATGACAAAAAAAATAAAATGGTGTATGTATATGTATGCATGCAACATAAAACTACTATTCATGTTACTGTCGCGGTGTCCAGCTTACATGGTGAAGAGACAGACTGGGGACTAGGACTGACAGACTGACAGACAGAGCAATAAGGAATTTTGTTTTTCGATTTGACTTTGACTGGTAAACAATTGTATTGTTGATGAATAATAGATTTGCTGTGTTGATTTGTGCTGGAGATTTCGTATAGCAATAAACCTTTCAAACGGACAACGAAAAATCTTTCTTTATACGAACAGTATAGTAACTGAGATGGTGGATAGTGTGTTTAATTTATTGATGATTAACTATGACATTCTTGCCAGGTGTTTGGTCAAGCTTTCTCTGCTACGGCACTATTTTTACTGGGACTGCGTATGGTCGGCCAGATACACAGACTAAGAGGTCCTGCTCTTGTTTTGCCATGTGTGCTAATAATGGTTAAATTGTAAGTCTCACTATTTATTGAATATATGTATTAGATATATTTTATCATAATTATTTATGTTCTACCACCACACTATCTTCCCTAATATGGAGTTTTGGAAAAAACACCACCACCACCAGCAAGAGCCTGGCTCGCAATTCTTCATGTCTTGTTTGAAGATATACGGAGATGTAATAAAAAAATATTATTTTAAAAACATGATAATAAACAAATATACAAATTATTTATTCAGTATCAGGGTTGTTACATTTCTGGGATACGATTGAGGATTTCTTTTAAGTAAAAATTTACTTGTGTCAGAAACTCCCCGCTCTCCATTACAGTAAAAAAATAACATTATGGATTATATTTTAATAATATATGTGTTTTTTAGAATTGTTCTACCAATGGTGTTGAGAGAATGTGTGAGCACTCTCCATGCAGGTGACAATGAAACTGAAACAAACTCCTTGTCAACGTATGCATTTTTGTATGGAACAATTCCAACTGCTCCTGCTGTATTTGTGTTTTCTAATCTTTATCAACTAGAGATTGATTTGGTAAGATTTATTCGATATAAGATAAAGTCTGTTTTTCTTTGCTTGTCCAATATTGTAAACAATCTTTTTATAACAAAAAAAATGTCAGTAAATAAAATTGAATAACTATTTGATCTTAAAAGATCACAATTTTATAAACAATGAATCATTTATGTAGGTCTTGAGTTTTGTGTGTTTCTTATTTTAAAATGAATCGTTTTGTTAAAGAGGAATGTCAAGATTGCTTACAATATTCAACAAGCAAAGAAAAACGGATTAGTGTAGATTAGATTTTCTTTTTTTTAAATCATCCAGTAATAATTTTCAGATGGCATCGTCCATGGTAATCTGCACTTTTCTATCAGCTCCTATGATGTTTTTGTCAGCCCAAGTGATATCAATCAATAAGGATTATGCTGATCAACTCAAGAAATTTGGCTTTGAACTGTCCATAGTGGCACTAGTCGCAGCGCTTTGGGTTCTACTCGTTTTTACACTGACCAAGAAGTATAAGAGAATGCCTCATAGATTGACTATGTGCTTACTTGTGTCTCAGGTATTTAATTGCAATAACTTTAAATTTTGTACATAGATTATATTCTTAAAAAAAGTTAACAATCAACCATGTTTGATTTTTATGTAACAATTTTTTTTCTTATATCTCTGATGGTTTTATATAATTACAGATATTGCTTGCCGTAAGCGTTATTTGGGGTGGTCCCCTTCCGAACCATACAGTCACCTGGTATTCTACGCTGCAGCAGGCTTTGCTCACATTTAGTATGTTCTCCTGCCTGTTATGGACTTCAATGCTATCAGTTGGGATACTTATGTTAGAGGTAAGAAAGACTACAGTGGGTAACCACATTTGAATCCGAATGTAATGAGCAGTTTTCACACAATTTTTTAAGCTTTTTTATCATTTGATACAGTCGGGCAACCGAAAGCTAAACTTAGCAAAAGGCGGCAAATATTTTTTGTGTCACTGCACTGATGACGATGATGATGACTTTTTATTTTATGCCCTTAATTTTAAAACTACTTAACCGATTTTGATGAAACGTATACTAAGTATTTCGTAAGTGAGAAGAATATACCTGAATATGCTAAAAAATAATCAACTCGGTATTGATACTGTTTCGTTTTTGAGAAATCCGAACAAACATAAAAACACATACGACACTTGGCTTACGTGTTTGGAAGTCTAACTAGATCATCGTACTCATACATCATTATCGAATTTCAACAATATCACAAACATACACGTCGTTCGATTTGAACCACCTTTTTATTAAATTGGTAAAAACTAATAGTTTTATTTATTA
>OY757261.1:7154459-7191553 GCA_963584085.1 Pyrausta aurata
ACCTCCGAAAAATAAAGAGCGGGGTTTTTAACTCTTATGGTCACTAACATAATAGAATAGCTAGATACGGGATTGCTACCATGTACCTTATTATTTATGAGCTTCCGATATTTCGGCACCGTTGCAAGCGCCATGATCACGGAGTAACTAAAGAGAACTTGCGGGTGGGTTGTTATTGGCAGACATATCGGTCTACCCTTCTTCAAAGTCGTTTATTCCGCTCGCCGCCGGTACCATGGTCCACAAACTCACATTTTTTTCTCGCATCTGATGGCCTACTACGAAAGACGAAATCCGTCAAAGCGATAATCGATTTCCGGATCCGAAGCATTTCGTAGTGAGAATTCCATACTAAAAATGTTTCGGATCCAAATTACGATAATCGTATTGACGGATTTCGTTTTTCGTAGTAGACCCCCTGTTCTCGTCTCGACACACAACCCTGACAGTATCTGTTCGCTAAACGGCACTATTTTTATTTACACGGTTTTTACACATTTGAACCACTGGATAACGTGTCAGTCTGTGTATCGTAGCAACCAAACGGATGACCGTTTTTCGTTTTTTTTTGTCATAGATAATTTTATAAGTAGCCATGTTTCATGAAAATCTGATCCGCCGTTTGAAGATCATCAGCTCTTTTCAAGTTTTTAGCTGTCCGATCGATTCGGAATTTGGCGCCGATGGCATTGACAGTATATGGTACCTTATCCATGACCTGATCGGCAGTTTGAAGTTCATAAGTTCTTTAATAAAATGAGGGCTACCTTCCATACGTCCCATCGTTTCGAAATTTGGTGCCACTTTAATAATATTGGCTTAACCATGACTTTAAATATGACGTGTCGGGGGGTTCTGAAATTTTTTTCAATCAATCAATCAATCAATCAATCAATGTGTGTTTTTTGGATTATGCCCGGCCCGGATAGACACTGGGTTTGATTCCTTGTCTGACACAGTTGCTTTTTACAAGTACAATTTATATCTGACTAGCGGCCCGCCCGCGACTTCGTACGCGCGTTTTAGTTTAACTCCGTTCCCATAGATCGTAGCGAAAAATTATAAGCCTATACCTACACGCATTAAACTACTTCTATAGCCTTCCCTGATAAATTACCTATCTATCATATTCTATACCCTTACCAATAGTTCCTGTCATTAGTAGCGCCTTTAAACATAAAAACGAAAACATCCAGTTTTAAAATATATACATAGAAATGCGTACAGATAGATGTTATATTCGACGACGCGCTTGGTGTATTGGTTAGCGCTCCTGACTATTACGCTGGCCGTCGAGGGTTCGATCGAATCCCGCAAGGGGCAAATGTTTGTGTGATGAGCACGGACATTTGTACCTAAATCATGGATGTTACATGTATTTAAGTATTTATGGGAGACGCACCCGTCATAATCGTTGTCTGGTACTTCGTAACACAAGGAAGATAATTCCTTACCACGAAACCAGACCATTGGTGTGTTGTCTGGCGCATATTTATTTATTTATTATATTTTATGTACACTCAACACGCAGCCCGGTCTTTAATGGTCAAACTTACACGGGGATATTATCTTTTTATTTAACAACGAAATGGAAATACTTCCTACGCCCTTTCGTTAATCGTACTTATATTTCTTTCGGGTACTAATAAGACCAGGCTACTCTCTGCGCTTACACAGCATCATGCCACATACAGGCTGTGGGAGAAGCGAATTCTCTCAAGTCTTCTCCCGCCGCTACCTTTTAAGAGTTTGAACTTTAGCTTTGTTTATGGTTATAGCTAGCTCTACTTTCTTGCATTCAAATCGTAAATTCAAAGAGACAATTCTATGTAAAGATCTACGCCATCATCATCATCAACACCCAAAAGCCGTCCACTGCTAAACATAGGCCCCCCACGAAATGTTGCAGATTGGACACCCTTCGACCACAGGAGCAGCGTAGAATGTCCACCGACAATATGAACAAACGATCTGCAATCTACACTGGACACATACCGCTTGATACCTACCCTTTTTGAACACAAAACAATATTATTTACTATTCTAAGGAATAAAATCTCTTCTAGAGAGCAACATCAATAACAAACATGTGTCAAAACATTCTGTCTCAGGTATTATGTCAAATGATTGTCAAAAATAAAATAAAAAATATTTCAATCATAAGCACCAAGAAGTATTGACATCAATTTTGTAGCAAATCATCCCCAAAATAGCTTTCAACCCCTTTTTAACCCCGTTACAAGATAAATTTAAATAAAATTTGATACACATTTTTCGTTATTATTTTTAAAGAATGTTTATGCAAAATTTGAAGTAGATCGGACCAAGGAATCACATTTTCCCATACAAACTTTGCACCCCTTTTTCAACCCCTTAGGGGCGAAATTTCTAAAAATCCGTTCTTATCGGATCCCTACGTCATACAAAGAACACACCCTCCAAGTTTCAGGTCTCTACGACCAGCGGTTTAGGCTGTGCGTTGATCCGTCAGTCAGTCATTCAGGACAAAGCCTTTTATATGTATAGATAATAATCGTTATTTTGCGCTGAAGTTTATGGCCGTGATCGAGGTGTAACTGTCATATGTGACTAATTTTCAGAGCTGACATGACGGTCTACTAAATCCATACCCCGTCTTACCGCTTATGCCTGCACAATGTTGTTGTAACTGTTGCTTCTTCCAGGGCATAACTTTCACAACCTGGCGCATGATGATGCGCGACGAGAGCGGCGTGTTCATAGAGGTGGAGTTCCTCGACATCGCGGCCAACTACGGGCAGGCGCTCGTCATGCTCGTGCTGTTCGGCTTGGACCCCGAGGAGCTGCTCGTGCCCGTCATCAGATACATCAAGAAGAAATGGTAAATTCATATCATCTATCAGCCTTACACAATGGATCTGAAGTCGCGTTTGGATTAGTGGTTAGCGCTCCTGACTATTGCGCCGGCAGTCGCGGATTCGAATCCCGTAAGAGGCAAATGTTTGTGTGATGAGCACGAACATTTGTTCCTAAATCATGGATGTTATATGTATTTAAGTATTTATGGGAGACGCACCTGTAATCGTTGTCTGGTATTTCGTAAAACAAGGAAGAAAATTCCTTACCACGAAACCAGACAGTTGGTGTGTTGTCTGGCGCATATTTTTTTATATTCATATTATCTATCAGCCTCAGACAATGAAAAGGAGATATGTCGCTTGTACGAAGCGAAGCTGTGTCGTGTGAAGTGTGCGTTGTATACTAGAATGCTGTTGTACATGCAATACGCAACGTTATCAATGAATGGCGCGCAAAATTCAATGTAATCGCTCGTCTCTATTACTCCGGGCGTGCTGTCGTGAGTATGTCTCGCTTGCACAGTGAGCGAGCTCATAGATCATATTGCTGGCACTTATGGCCCATTTACACGAGGCCAGTACTGGCGCCAGCAAATTCGAAACCGTTATATTCTATTGGACTGGCTTCGTCAACTGGCATGGGCCAGTCCAATGCACTGGCCTGGCTCTATTTTCACGAACCCAATACTGGCCTGGCTTATTGGACTGTCTCGTCTACTGGCCTCGTGTAAATGGGCCATTAGTGTGAGATCTTCAATGCACGTATTTAAGTAAATAAATAAATAAGTAAACTAGGTTTAGTATACTGTACTGCAGTGTTTTCCGACTGAAATAAAATATATTTTAGCGTAGTCTTGTCCTTACATATCGTGAGGCTCTCGTATTTCATAACTCTTCTTTAAAAGATAGATTTATATTATTGATATAATATATTCCTGCTATTAAACCAGTGAGGATCGTTCATTTCACTACGCATAGTGCGTACCATCTCACAAAGTAACGGCGCAGTCTTAAGAGGGGTTAGGCGGTCAGCGAAAATTCAGATTTCGTAGCTAATGGCGCCTGAGGTGAGGGGGGACGTCCCGCTCGGCAGCGCGGGGGCACGCGGATGCGAGGCGGCCGACTACGCTGACCAGTCAGTGAAATAATGTGATGTTTCAATTCAAGTACATAAATAATAAATGACAACAAATAATAAATACTCATTGTAAGTATTAAAGATTTTATTTCAGTATTGTTTTATAAAATAAGTAAATATTTAACAAATAAAATAGCGTAGGCATCTACTAACCGTAATATCTCATTAGCTTCAAGTTCTAAATCTTGATCGGTTGTTATTATAGATGGGCGGGTGGGTAGAAATTGGGTGGATATTTATTCAATTTATTCCCGGTAGGTAAAAATTGATTTTTACCTAATTTACCCAGGTGTTTATTAAGAATGCTGGGTATTCATTAACTCGTCAAGTATGTGTGAACGAGACACAATAGAAATTCCATTATTATGCGACTCCCTGGAGTCGTTTGATACTTGACTGATAAAATCAACGTTGAATGTTCATTGTTTTGAGTATCAGTTGGCTGTGTATGAATACCTAGACTTACAATATGATTAGAAATATTGTTTATGCTATACAGTCTGTCATCATTATAGATGGGCTGGTGGGTAGAAATCCAATTTATTCCCACCCGGTAGGTAAAAAAAAAATTTTTACGTAATTTACCCAGGTGTTTATTAAGAATGCTGGGTATTCATTTGAATACTCATTGTTTTGAGTATCAGTTGGCTGTGTATGAACACCTAGACCTACAATATGATTAGAAATATCGTTTATGTTATACAGTCAGTCATCATATTCACTTAAATCATAAATCATATTATTCGTTTCAACATAATCAGATAATGTTGAGTAGTATGAACAACCGTTTTTTTTAATGAGTATAACTTACAAAAGGACAGAGACAAAAGGAGTTATCTCAACTTTGCAATATTTCACTTGATGACGTGGTACTTGGTAGCGGTGATAGCACTCAAGGTAAATCTGCATCTCGTCGTTCTTTTTGTTTTTAATCAGTATTTGAGTTTAATATATTTTGAACACTTTTAACACTCTGAAATACTGTTCCTTAATTGCTAAAGCATTCTCGTGTTATAATTATTACATAACATTAAATGTACTCTACGCGATTTTTGTAAGATTTGTCACCGTAATCAGTCAGGTATCAAACGAATGCCGAGAGTCGCAGAACAATGGAATTTTTATTGTGTCTCGTTTACACATACTTGACGAGTTAAGTCCGTCGTCGGTCGAGGAGTTGTAAAAATTGTTATAACAAAGACTGCGCGCAGCGACATTATATTCGAAACTGGCAAGTTATAGCCAACGGCGATAAAACTGCGCTCGTGGCAATCCCAGGTAGATAAAAAGATAAAGGGAAGGGTTGGAAAGGTATTGTTTTTGTTTGCATACTTATCGCTTGTGTGACTATGGCCATTGTGTGATTGTGATCAGAATAACTCGTTGACGTGACCTTTCGTAAAATGCTTTATGGTTTACACATCATACCACATTAAATATTTGTATTAATAAAATGTGTTCGTACTTACTTCTTAGATCTACAAATACGCATAATGTACTGCACTGAATAAAATGTTGTCCTGTAAAACTGTAAAACCTTACACAGTCTCCCTCTTCCCCTTTGGGATTGCCAAAATGCAGGTAAGCACTGTATTTTCAACTAAATGACAGTTTTTTTTGGATTTAAATAAAATGAACCATTTTTATAGTTCAGTATTATCAACTACTTGAACTGAAATTGAAT
This sequence comes from Pyrausta aurata, assembly GCA_963584085.1. NCBI lineage: Eukaryota > Metazoa > Arthropoda > Insecta > Lepidoptera > Crambidae > Pyrausta > Pyrausta aurata. The sequence goes on from OY757261.1 coordinate 7,160,119, forward strand.
CGCATCATAAAAGAAACAAACTTCAATAAAAATATTTCATCATATTTCTTTTATTTATACCCGGTATCAATTCGAATCGGGTGGGTAAAAAAGCGTGTATTGGATATTTATCCAGTGGCTGGGTTTATATCCGGGTAGGCGCCCATCTATAGTCATCGTATTCACTTAAAATCATAAATCATATTATTCGTTTCATCAAAATCGAATATATTGAGTAGTATGACAACAGTTATTTTTTAAAAAGGTCAAGGTGGCAATCCCAGCTAGATAAAAGATAAAGGGAAGGGTTGGAAAGGTATTGTTTTTGGTTGCGTACTTATCGCTTGTATGACTATGGCCATATTGTGATCGTAGATTTGACAAGTAATGAATACACTAAGCACTTCATTTTCTTTTTAATTTGTAAAATACTCTCGTGATAGTTTCAGAATAACTCGTTGATGTGACCTTTCGTAAAACGCTTTATGGTTTACATATCGATACGCTAGGCTGCATTATTGAAGTAAACGTTGTCGATAAGGTTTGACAGTTTTTATTAGATTTAAATAAAAATGAACCAATGTTATAGTTCAGTATTATAAACTACTTGAAAAGAAATTGAATCGCACCATAAAAGTGACAAACTTCAGTGAAAATACTTCTTTAATTTTTTAACACAGGCTTTAATTTATTCCCGGTATCAATTTGAATCGGGTGGGTTTAAATAGCGTGTATTGGATATTTATCCAGTGGCTGGGTTTTCATCCGGGTAGGCGCCCATCTATAGTTGTCATGCATCGTCGTTTTCTGAAATTATATAAACAATAGATTATTATATTGATAATAAATAATAGATTATCAAATTAACTAATTTTTTTATGCCGTTGTGTGACGGGACGAGCAGATCTTGCACCTGAAGGTAAATTCTACGTCTGCCCATGGACAGCTGCAGTGCCAAACAGTATCGAAGTAATTACTGTCTGGCACTGGCCCTGCGTCCACCACACTATATAATAAATAATAATAGTACATAATGGTAGTTGAATGAAATAATCAAAATAGGGTACATACCTCATCAATTCATTCAGAGCTTTAGCCGACCTTTTTTTGCAAGTACTCAATTTCGATAATGTTTTTATTTTATTTCCCATGGTAACGTTAGTTCAACTAGTGCTTTGGACTCGTAATTTTCGCGCGTTCAGAGTGGCAAGCTAAGCGACACAGCCCCCGCGTGCGAACGTCAAAGCGAGACTGGGCCTCACGGGTGGCGCGCGGGTCGGGGTCCGCGTTTAGTATGGAATCAACGTGCTCGAAACTAAAAATCGTAAGCGCCATTCACATTTTTATCGAAAAGTAAATGAAAATATTTAGTATTTTCTAAATCTAAAACAGTCAAGAAATCGAGAAGGTAAATACCTATGTATTTGTGATTTTATACGAATAATTATTGTAAAATACGGATGTAATGAGCATTTAAATGATATTTTAGAGGTAACTTCAGGATTTTTTTTTATCGAGCAAAATTTTTCCAATCGTGTTTTGGAAACAGTCATCCCATCACACATACGTTCTGTAATACATATTAGAAATTTCAGTGCGAAAAACATTCAATATTTTCAATTATAGCTCATAGAAAAAAGTCCATTTTGCCGTTTTCACCTACTAAGGGCCCTTAAGTTGCCTATAAAATAATGCAATTCTACCCCATTTTTGGGGGTTGCTTTAGGGGTCCGTTGCAGTCAAAGGAGTGTGACACTTGAAAGATAAAGATATATTTTCCGCCCCCCGCTGTGGTGGACAATCCCATACAAAACTAAGAAAATATACATCCCATAGTGTGAACGGGTGAAAGATATATCTCGGGATATAAAATGTATGTCGGGATGTAAAGTTGCCTTTTGACTGTGGGATTAATATATTTTATCCAACAGTCAAAAGGCAGCTTTAACTTCAGTTTATATTTTTTTCACCAGGCACGGTGCTGACACAGTGGTGTTGCCGCCTGTCGAAGATCTCAGCTTCGAGACGAAGCACGTCTGCGAACAGTTCATCACGCATCACCTGGAGCGCTGCAGGGAGGCTATCGCTAAAGACACGAGGTGAGCTGTTTGTATAACATAAGAAAATTAATTACTGTTAGTGTACTTACTGGTGCTGAAAACGGGTCTACCTTGTTTCGCAGAATTTTTATTGACATAATTTTATTTGGCATATCATCAAATAGCATAAACTTCCTTTCGCAGAACATCAATTAGCATTCACTCATTTATCAGACGTTCAAAACGCATAATCGTGTAAGCTAGAATCATCTTTAGGCAGAAATTTAATATTCATAATAGTCTTAAAGCAGAATCATCCTAACGCAGAAAGTTCACAGATAGAATCGTCTTGTGGCATACAATTCGTATATATAGTCATTAATAGGCAGAATCATCCTATCGCAGAAAGTTCACGGTCCGAATCGTCTTTTGGCATATTTTTCATATTTAAAATCATTACAAGGCAAAACTATCATATGGTTTTTATTTCTCTGTGTATCCCAAGTAGTTCTATCTCAGCAACACTAACATACAACATGCATGGCAAATCAAATTTGCAGCATGCAAGCATTCAGCATGCAAGCAAGTATGCAGCATGCAAGCAAGCAAGCAAAGCATGCAGCAAGCAAGCAAGCAAAGCATGCAGCAAGCAAGCAAGCATGCAGCATGCAGGCAAGCATGCAGCAAGCAAGCATGCAACATGCATGGTTTCTGTCACGGCTCCGGCGCTGCGGGGCTCCGGCAGTCCCACGCGATCTTATCGTCGCAGATGGTTTTCGCTCCCCACCGCAGCTTCGGCTTGCTGGCCGGCTGCGCCGGCCAGCCTCAGCCGCGGCGGCGAGCTTTCAAACCACCTGCTCCTCAGCTCGCGGGCTGCCTCGCCCCTCCGCGCCTACGCGATTTTGAATTACACTCTAGGGGTGGGGCAAACAAGACTGCGTGGAGTCGGTTTTGCACCGATTCGTTTCTGTCACTAACTTTTGTACCACAACTTAATTACTTTTTAATTCAATTTTAGGGTAAAATACTATTTAAAAGAAATAGCAATAAGCGAAGTGAAATTATTCTAAACGAAATTCTGCTTTCTTCATAGTATGCTTAGTCAAATTATGCCAAATAAACATTATGCTTAGCGAAAGTATGCAAAGTAAAATTTTGCCAAAGGTAATTATGCCTTATAAATTTCTGCTATCTTAAAAGTATGCCATTGTAAATTCGGGAATACAAATATTCGACCAAACAATAATTATGCTAATAGAAAATTCGGCCTGAATAATATTCGATTAAAGAAAATTATGCCAAGTGTGTTATGCCAAGTGACTTTCGGAGCAAAAAGATTCTGCCAGATAGAGGGAACCCGCTGAAAACCATAGGATACGGCTATGTTCAGCAGTAGACGTTCTTTGGCTAATAATGATGATCCTGGCTAGCTTATAATGTGGGTTATGTTTGTTTGCATGCCTAGTAGATCGACTTAGTCAATTATAAAAAGTGTTCTCTTCATTAATTTGTATATTTCGTCATAGCTAGCAAACTCCATAATGCTATTGCCACACCACTATTGATTAAGCATTTATTTAATTATGAATCATTATTTAGCCATATATTTATGGGCATAATTAATGTCATTCATTATAACTATAGTTTCCACCGACAAGCTATTTTTAGTCACCACAAGGTTTGTGGGCGGTGAGAGGGGAAGGACGCGAATGTCGAAACGTGTGGGTGTAAATATTTGTTATAGATTGATGTTCTCCACCATATATTATTATGTCAACCACATTTTGTCCATTCCACGCAAACATTGGTATCCCTTATTAATATGACCAAGTAAAACTAGTGTTAGTAACTTACCTACAGTAGAGCCGAATCCTAAAGTTACGTATGACGTTTGTCAATTTGGCATTACTACAATAAGTAAGAGTGAGTAAGATGACGACCTTACTCACTCTTACTTATAATAGTGATGCTAAATTGACAAACGTCATACGTAACTTTAGGATTCGGCTCGACTGTAAATTGTGGCGCCAATTTTATTGCAATATGATAACAGGTGATAATTTATTTTCACACAACCGAAGTACGACCCGTCTAACCTTTTAATTTATTTTGCTATCACAGATGGCGTATGCGCACGTACAAGGGTGTATTCCGAGGCTCGTGCCTGGTGCGCTGGCTCGTGTCGTGCGGGCTCGCGCGCGACGAGGTCGAGGCCGTGACGTACGCGCGACACCTGCTCGACGGCCGCCTCATCGCGCACGTCAACAACGCGCACCACTTCACCAACTCGCCCCTGCTGTATACCTTCAACTAGTAATTACCACATATCGGATCTAGGGCCTGTTGGCGTAGTGACCACAATGTAAAGTAAACCAAAATTCAATGATATACAGTCGAATATGGAGTGCCAAAGAAAACGGTTCACGAGCGCGTGCGAATCGAATTGAATTAGGGCTTACTTTGAATTGATATCTTTTTGGTATCTACTCCAGGTGTGGTGTTGATTACAGTTTTAACGATTCTAGATGAATACTCTCGAGAAAGCAACAAGTTTTACCGTCTATTCCATATTACTATTTTATCGGTATTAGCAGATTTGAGCCCGTATTTATAGGCAAATCCCAGTAATTAGAACAAAAAGTCAGTAATGGTCCGTATACCAGTGTAAATAGAAATACTTTTTGGTTGCAATGAGTTAGTTCCATTTGTTTTATACTAAAATGAGCGTCGCAAGACCACATAAGAGTTGTCAAACTTATAGAAAGCTATTTGTTTCAAAAACCACTGCAGCACAAATAAAAGGCAGATGGCTATCACAACAACCAAAACAGCTTATTCAACATTTAGTACTTAGTAGATGATGATACGGCGAATCTAACCTAAATGTTGCATGTGAGAATAATCTCTTATGTTATTGAGTCAAATCATGAACAGTTTTAGTCAATATTATTTTAAAACTCAATTTTCCTGAATAAAATTGAAGTTTTTAGTCACTTACGATTTACGTTAACGTATCTTAAAATATACATGTCGTAGATTGAAATGTAATAAAAGTACAGACAATAGGGTCATATAAACTTATAAACAAATAACAAAGTTTATTATATTTATATTGGAAATGTGTATGTAAGTACATCAAAATATATATCAGCTTGCAAATTATTTAAACCAACTAATTTATGTTATTTTATTTTATAACTTTAATTTATTCATTTGATTATGGTGGTAATTTTTTATTTGAGGTGTATAATGTAAGGGTATTATTTTATTTAGAGTACTTAAAACAAGTATTTCACCTTTTGTAATGTGATCTGAAATTAATGGATGAAAATCTTTAAGGACTACATTGGGCTGTTTTGGGCATACCTTACCTATGTACGTGTATAAGAGCTATCTAAACAAAGGATTTATTTATTAGAAATTATAGGATAAACATCGCAAGGTCCACAGTCACAGATGTTGTGTCATATTTGTAGTACTATATGTACTTTTTTGTACATCCTACCTACTACCTAGGCTTTTTAATTAGTAAGTATACTTATTAACAAATAAGTTGAAATGTATCACAAAAAAATGGTGTCTAAATACAGATGGGTTAGAAAACGTAATTTTGAACCAAAGAAAAATTACAGTTAGCTTTACTTTATCTCCCATGTATTTGTTTTTTATTAAAATGTTGAATCAAGGATTCAATGGATACAAATAATTTTGTACTATATATTTTCGCATCTGTTTTTTTATAAAATAAACCAGTTTTGTTACAATGATCTCTACAAATTAAACGTAAATCAACTTAATAGGGAACATTCACATTATGTCTATAGGCTTATTTCTGTACTTTAGTCAGGTAATTAATAAATATTTTATTTGCTAGTGAGATTTTGTGATTCCTGCTGCTATTGTGATAAAGAAAGTTGACAGTGATCAATCTATTTCATGTTAATAATTTATTTGTACTGTGAATTTACATGTAGTTAAGAACAAATATCTCGTTAATGTTATAATGGTATTAAATATTGCTATATTATATTTACAAATGTATTTTCCAATTATTGAGCATTAAAAAATGAAAAAAAAAATGTTGAACAATATAATGTTGCACTGGCTTCATGAATTTTTATTTATCTAGGAAATAAATACATATGTATAGTCTTTGCAGCACACCTCACCTTCACATAATGAATAGGATGTAGGTGGTAATGTTTTTACCACTTTAGTGCTCTATTTTGAAACACTCGCTTAAAGATTTCATTTGGAAATCATAATCAAACACGCATTTAGTAATTTAACAAAAATAGTTCATGTTCAGGAGAGCTTGCTGATACTTATACCATTATGTAGTAGCATTCAAGAGGCAAAACTCCAATAAAAAGTGGGAAATGAAAAGCTTTTTTAAAGTAAAATAATTTATTCATCATTTTCCTGTTCAGCATCATTGTCATCATCATCATCAACTTGTTCAGGCGTTTCCCACCAAGATAATAATCCAAGTCCGGGTTCGTTAATACCACCAACTAGCTTGTATGGAGCTACTGCTTGCACTGCACATTCAGTCCCTGGGGGACCATTAGGTAGACTTTCTTCAAAAGCTTCACTAGTTACTCGAAATCTGATTGATTCTCCTGAAATAAACAGTTTATATTTTTTTAAAATAAAATATAATACTGTGAGTCTTCATAAAGTGCACATATTAAAAAAAAAATATATATTTTGTGTGCAGTTTTTTTAAGAATTATAATTTTATATAAAAAAGCTTTCTATCAATGAAATTAAGCTTAGAATGCCATGTTTTTATAATATGTGCACTTTATGAAGACACACTGTATAGTAGTAAATAGAAAATAAAATATAGAAATGGAGTATAAAATTGTTTTAATATGTGTGTCTAATAGAACATAATGTGGTATTCCAAGTCTAAAACAAGAAAAAGGGTACTGACTTGACTGCAGAATTAATAATTGTGCCTTGTTGAATAGCAAGCTCTTATTTAACACGTTCCGGGACAGTGCCCGCCTACAGGCGTGAAAACAATAAAACATCTATTGTGTCTGGAGTAGTGTCCCGGAACGTGTTAATAACAAGTTTAGGTGTATTTCTTAAAGTAGTAATAGTATAAATAAAAATACTTCGACTTGGCTAGCAGAACAGCTAAGTTTCTAACAAAGAAAAAATAAAATGCTTACCTGAGTCCATAAATAAATCATGTTTCTCCCCATCTTCTTTAGGATATTCCCAAACCCAGGCTTGATCAGTTTCATCAAATCTGGATGGGTGTTGTAAAGCATTTACTGGTATAAGTATATCATCAAAGAATCCCAATGTTACTGAAAGACACACCAAGATCAATTAAAAGTAAAATTAGGGAAAAATTCAACATTGACTTCATGCTACTTACCATGAACTCCTTCCCTACTACAACTTCTTATTTTACCTACAAGTATTTCTTCAACTATTGGCCTAAATACAATATACCTAAACTTGACTTCCGTGTGAGATGAACCATCACCTGGGAATATGTAAGAATGGCCTATATGGGTGATATCAAACAAGGCTATGCATAAACCAACATTTAGCACCACCTGCAAGCAAAGAAGTGTATCGAAATTATCTTAAAGACTATGAACCATTGGGATGTTTAAGAGGTTATATTTTGTTTACCTTATTTGCTAGTTTTCTATTGAGTAGTGTAGTGATTGATTCTTTTAAACTTTGATGAAAATACTCCGGTGTAACTCTGATAACGTCTCTCATTTCAGCTAAGACAAACATACTGAAAGCTTTAATAAATAACAAAAAATAATAACACAAACATTTTTCCCGGGCATACAGTGCACAGATTAGTCAGAGTATAGGAAGGATCTTCTGGCCAACAGATGACATTGTCAGGGGGGCGCTTACGCTTATTTTTATTTTTTTTAATACTGGGTTTCACGGCTCTGGGTATTCAATAAAGGGAAGCCAGAGCAAGAAAATCTCCCTTGATTCAGGGAGTCTATTATTTTTAAGGATATTTTATTACCTTTTTTAACGATTTTTTTATTTTACCCCACCATGGCAAAGTCATAGAAAAGATTGTCATCGAAGACATTTTCTACCATAAGAGGCATATCATTCCACCGATTTTAGACGCAAAACAATTGTATTCACAATAAAAACCATTTAAAAATTAAAACGTTATTTAAGGAGTTTAGCTATACGGTATTTAAAAATAATAATTTGATTAGTTTACATAGAACAGAACACGTTAAAAAAAAAGGAAAATCGGAAAATCTCTCGTAAAATTGGGGAGATTTTGCTGCACTCGATCTGGCACTTAGATTATGTATCCTGTAGATTTGACACATATTTATAATTGACAAGTTAGAAAGTGATGGCTGTATACAAAAGTACTTAAGAGTGAGAGAGACGCACATATTGTTTTTTGTCCTTATCACCGTTCATAGGTAATTTCTGCCTGCCACAATCGAGAATAAGGGCAGACATTTGACGTCTATGCAAAATAAATAAATAAAATTGCAAAATAAAAATACATTTTGTGCAAGTGAAGTGTTTTGTGGATTACGGAGTGATTGTTTTACTTACTCAACATGGTAAATTGTTGTGTGCTTGGATGTAAAATCCGTACTGAGCGCAAATATGAAAACATAACATTTCACTCGTAAGTAAGCCTCATTTATATTGTTCCTATATATTTTACCTGCATCGAAGTGTATTAATCCTAAATCCTATAAAAGAACATACATAATAGTGGTAAAAAGTAGTGAATTATCAATCGAATTGTAAAACATTTTTGTATTATTACCTGACCAAATATAAAAGGTCGTCTATGGCTCAACTCGGAGGGTTGTGGCTATAACGGTAGCCATTTTGTTAGTATTTTAAATTTTGCTGGGTTATCGTTACCTTTAGGGATACCACAATACAAAGGGTAAAAGTTCTCGATTTTAAGGGTAATTTACATTCGACTAATTTTAAAAATCGTATAAGTATTTTAATTGATAGATGAACATTTCATGCGTTGTAGTGACATTATTATTTGAACTAATTATGATTTGTGTTCATTTATATAGATTTCCAAAAGACGCGACGGTACTAAAGGTTTGGATATCAGCGACTGGACGGCAAAACTGGCAGTCTACCAAGCACACTCGCATGTGTTCTATACATTTTAAAACCGAATCCTTTCAGAAAAAGCAACGGAAAACTTATTTGGCAAATATTTGAATGTACGCAACATAAATAATAAACTTACATTATTTAACGGCCCATGAAAGTTATTTGTTGATTATTTTATTTAAACTTTATTGCTCTGTAAGTTGTACAATTGGCGGACTTATTCTGTTCAATGACGTTAAAAATCCTATTTCCTTCATAAACATATTTTTTGTACACAATTTTTGTTTTATCCATATGTTAATAATTTTTTGTACAAATAAATAAAGATTTTCACTGTAAAATTAAGTATTTATTGTAATTAAGGTTACTAGTGTATTTATCGCCGCTACGCTAAAAAAGTGTACAATCTCAAAAATACCAAACTTTAGAGGAGAGCGTTTTGAAAGTTTAACAATTAATAAAAGCGTCATTTAGAAAGTTAAGAAGTAGATTTTTTTATCTAAAAATAATTCAATCCTTTATCTTTCAAAATAATATTTTATTGGATATTATTAAGAAAACGTGTAGGTATGAAAAAAAACTTAAAAAAATACTTGTTTTGACTTTAGCTACTTTTTGAGAAAATGTCGGCTCATAATTTAGTTAAGTGATAGTTTATTTATGAAGAAAACATAAAAAAGATGGCGTTTTTAAATGAAAAAAAAGTAACAATGTAACATAACATTTAACATTAAACCTGTTAATTATTAAAATCTTTTACAAAATAAAGAATTAAACATTTTTACTAGGTATGACTTAAACTTTTAGACGTTTAACATCACGGCACACTATTATGCTTTTAATAAAACAACAATTTTTTAAGTTTTTTCGAGTAATATAAATATTATAATCTCTGAGATTTTTACTTTCTTCTTGACAGAAAGTATCTATCAAAATATTAAAATAGAGCTACGACCCGCTGGAACTTCTGAGCTGCTATAGCATAGCAGCTAAGATCACTCTACATACTGGATAGGACGAACCAAGTCCAGAAGATCTCGTCATGGAATCCAAGGGCTGGATCACAAGCCTAAAATAGATTAAAAACTGCGGCTTTCTCGATGCTAAAACGTGGGAAGAGAAGTGCAACGTTGCGAGATACATCTTCTGCGACGCGAAGGAAGAACCCTACGCGACGGTTGCACATTGGAGGCTCACCTACAGCAATAAGGAAGTAGAAGAAGTACTGGTGGCAGCACGCGCGATGGTCCCAGATTGGAGCTACAAGCAGCATTGATTGAAACAAGGTTTGCGAAGGCCATCGAGCAAGAACACTGACTTCGCATCAATGACACTGTCTACTGGAGTGACTTGCAGACAGTTTTACTTATGTTGGCTGAGGAACGGAAGTCGACGCTACACGACCCTTGTAGCACACCGGCTCGGCGAGACCACCCAGGAAGCGAGCTTAGCAGACGTGGCAGTGGGTTCCTGCAACTCACCAGAACTTAACTGATGTGGCAACACGAGCCGGCTACGTGCCAACGTCAAAATAAGATCCATGGATTGGAGTCATTTCTAGAGAAGCCTAGGCGAGACTGGCCACGCCCAGAAGAAAGCAGCGATGACATCGCAACCGAACTGCTATACGTTATCACTGAAGAACAGAAAAAAGGGGATGCAGCACAGCCTGATATCAGCCGATTGGATCCAGGGCAAGAGTACTGCAGTTCGTGGACTGTTGCCGCAAGAAGAACACTGCGCCACGACCATATCGAGAAGGCAACGAATGGCTGCGACGAGGACAACAAGACTCGTTTCCTCAAGAAATAGACTGCACGAAGAAAGGCATTCTTCATCGCTTCGACCTATTGTTGGACTACTACTATACTTCTAAAGCTCAATGGAAGGCAAAAGTACCTAAAACAACTAAACGACCCATACTACTGGACGGCCGTATACAGTATACAGTGGTTGGGTTATAAAAGTGCTCAACAATAAATCCATAGTAACAGTGAGTAAATTAAATCAGTGCAGTTTCATTGGGACCTCCTCAGTGCCTAGCAACAAGTACTTAAGATCATTCTACAGACCATTCGCTCTGGGCCAGGATGTGATCTACTCCTCCTCCATGGCCTAACTCCAATGGAAGTAATTTCGAAATAGTCTTGTTAGATTTGTCATCTTTACCATTTCTAAACTATACAATTTAAAAAAGTATCTTCTATTTCCACATATTTTTTTCGTCAAAACTAAACAATTCATAAATAATACAGTTTATTAGTTCAATATTTTATCGTAAAAACTGCATAATTTTTAGTATGTATTGTCTTTCTGAAAAGATTTGGCTAAATGTGAGGCCACTTTTATCACGAATACCATTCAAATACGATATAATATAGTATTAAAGAGAATTATAACTTACCTTTAGGTTGTAATTTCGTTATTTTTTACTTTTTATGAGAAAATACTACGTTGATTCTACGGATGCTTTGTCTAAACTGAAAAATGATTTCTTTTTGTGCGAAAAAGATGCAAAATCGCGCCAATTCAAAACTAAACATTAGATCCCCTAGCGGCGATTTTGCGAAGTAGCCTTTTTAGTCACTATTGAAGAGAAACATTAGGTGATCCTGAGTATTTCTGTATATATAACTCGATTTCGCAAAAATTTCGTTTTTGTATACTTTTTGTGAGAAGTGGCGATATGGGTGGGGAGTAAATTTTTATGAACATGGTCACCCCAAAATACGTAAGTACTTTATATCTGTCTCTTAAGGGTGAACGCGGCTGTCAAGTCTATAATATACTTCGTCTAAGACGCATACAGTCCATAGAATGTAGTAGCGAAGATTTTTTTCTTTCTCTATGATACAGTCATACAGTGCGACATGGATCTTCTGGCCAACGGTGACCTTTGAGTAAAGACGGTGACAGTCGGAACTAACACTGTCAAATTCAAAAATCCGGCTGCCAGATCGAGTGTAGGAAGTTTTCCCAATCTTACAAGAGATTTTCCGATTTTCCCTTTCATTTTATTTTCGTACGTGTTCTGTGTAAAGTGTTAATATGACTGTTTTTAAATGCCGTAGAGCTAAACTCCTTTAGTAAAATTTGAATTTTCAATGGTTTTTATTGATTATACAATTGTTTTGCGTCTAAAATCGGTGGAACATACTTGATATGTATCTTATGGTAGAAAATGCCTTCTACGACATTTCCATCCAAGAAATCTTTTCTTTGACTTTGCCGTGGTTGGGTAAAAAAAAATTCACTAGATAAGGTGATAAATAAAAATTACCCTAATAAATAATAGACTCCCTGAACCAAGGGAGATCTTCTTGCTCTGGCTACCCTTTTTGAAAAAGCGAGCGCCTCCCTGACAATGTCATCCGTTGGGCAGCTACTCTTTCTTACTACACTCTTACTAATCTGTGCTACTAATCTGTGATTTACATTATAAATTGTGTTTTGTGTTCAAGGAAGGAACATTTATTTCAGTGGATCCAGTGAACAGCTTGGTGAACAGTGTTTCTTTAGTTTTTCAACCACTTTATTTATTGCCATGTCAGGTTAGTACTTGCCTTTCATACATGATAACTTTTTGTCAGCTCTCTGCTTCCCTCTGATGCGGAGAGGAGAGCCCGTGCTTGCAATATCCAGGCCTAGGTATGTAATTAATCCGTGAAAAGGATATAGTAACATGCGTTGTTCTTATTTTTTATTGGTCAGACAACAGCCAACAACCGCTATAAACACTACTTTTACCTGCTCATATTACTAGTCAGCCGCGCACAGTGCATGTAATGTTGCTGCAAAAAAAATACCTTTAGAGAATAATTTTCTCTGTCTGTCTAAATTATTTGTACAAGTCCCTGTAAACAAACATTGTTCAAATATTTTATTAATTTTAAGGTAATCGCCGTGATAGGTCCCGTTCGCCTATGCGAGTGGACCAAGTAGGAAGGAGACGTGACCAAAGGACTAACAATGATGGAAACAAAACTGGTGACATGTCAAATGTAATGAATCCAATGATGATGCCTAATATGTACCCTCAGGGTAAGTTTCTCCATTGTCCACTAACATAAAAACATATCCCTCCACTGTGTCTGTCAATTTGTGCATGATTAACTCAAAAACTACTGCACTGATTTAAATGAGACTCTATTCTAAAGTGTCAGCTATATACAAGTTGTTAAGTGTTGTTGTTTGTCAAGAAAAATTATAGCACACATTCAGAGTTGGGATGGTCTACTAGTATTTACCCAGAAACAAAACTTGTATGTTACTTATACTTATTACTTATCTAAATATATTTTTTTAAATTAAATTAATTAAAAATATGTTAATATGGTACACAGAAAAGTATAGTTTTTTACTAATTTAAAAATTAATGGTAACTGAGAAGTAGTAAGTTACTTGATAAAACTACATGTCCTTTCTAATAACTTAGGTGTCATTTATAAACGCCAGTAGTATAGTCTGGGTTAAAATAAAGATTACCTTTAATAGTTTTTCTGATGTAATGCATGATAGTTATTATGTAAGTTGTAACAAAAGGCTTAACAAATCCTTATTCTTTTGACTTTTGTTACATTCTGTATTGTGTCTCATAGTTTGGAGTGCCTCTCATTAATGGCCTACTCTAACTCTTTCCAATGAGCTCTACCTGCTATTATCATACTTAAGTTAAAAAGGGATGTTTATGACAATATTGATTTATGACCGGAATAAAATTAACTTAATTAATGGAATCAGGTGTTACTTTGCGAAAATCCATTATTATGTAGAATTTTATAAAATTATTTTGCTTTAAATTTAAATTTTATAAAATTCTACACAAAATTAACACATCTTGCAGTCTTTGAAAAGTTTGCTACTCTCACCCATTCTGATATCATGTCATATCACCTTATTACTACTAATAACTGAAGCTACAACAATACAGAAAAACATTATATATATATTATTTATATATTTTCAACACATTTGCTCAAAACAACGTTTTATTCCACCGATTTTTGGATCTAAGGAAAAAATATGTTGAATTGTTAGCAATACTTAAAGTTCACAATCTATCGACAGTTTACAATATAGAGAGATATTATAACCTAACAGTATTTACAATTTTATGGTGACATAAAATATGGTCCTTAGCACGCTTGTATCATAACATAATGTACTATTATAGGGATGTAGTACAATTTAGGCAGTTGTATTGGATGTAGCAACAATAATGGTTCTTAAATTTAAATTGTATAGAAAGAAACAAAGGTGTCTTTGGGATCTCATTGTGGTTCTCTCTTTTCAACTTAAGAGCTGCACTCTTGTTGCCATTATTTTCTTTTATATGCCTTCTTCTTGACCTTCTTGTATGATGTGACAGTCTTTTTCCTTCACTTTATCAAAATAACTTCTCCTAGGCCTTCCTCTCTCTTTTCAACTTAAGAGCTGCACTCTTATTGCCATTATTTTCTTTTATATGCCTTCTTCTTGACCTTCTTGTACGATGTGACAGTCTTTTTCCTTCACTTTATCAAAATAACTTCTCCTAGGCCTTCCTCTCCCCTTCTTTCTTTCTTTGATATTCTCTAAGACTCTGTCATGTCGTATCAGGTGACCGCTATCATATTTCATTGTGGTTACTTATCTCCAATTATTATGAGGTAACTGAATAATAGAAGTTTTTTTTTATGTATATCAATTAGTTTATGCATAATTCTATTGTTTTTTATATTTCATGGATTTTAACTTTTACCTGTGCAATAGGTAACATGATGATGGCTGGTGGCTTGTATCCTAATATGATGATGCCAGGAGTGCCAGGGGCAATGATGGGTGGTGGCATGATGCCTTCCACAGGAATGGAAATGATACCTAATACAGGAATGGAGATGATGCCTCAACCTCCTATGGATATCAGTGGCATTGCAGGGGCTCCAATGGGCCAAACAAGTGGAACACCAATGGACATGTCCATGATGGGTGGCATGGTCATGGACCCTTCTATGATGGGCATGTATCCTAACATGGGTGGTGACATGTCAGTTCAAGAGAAGAAAGAGATTGTGTACAAACATTGCAAATTGATTCCGCCTGCCCCGGGAACCCCGCACCCACCGAGGAGGACACGCCCTCCTGGATGTCGCACTATATTTGTTGGAGGCTTGCCAGAAAAGATCAGGGAAAGTACAGTAAGAGATATATTCGAGCCATATGGCAGAATACACACTCTGAGATTGTCTAAAAAAGATTTTTGTCATATAAGATTTGATAGAGAAAACTCTGTTGATGCTGCCATGCAGCTTTCTGGTTACCGCATAAAGCTTACAAGTACCAAAGAGGAAGAAGAAGATGACACAAAAGCAACTTCTGGCTGGTTGCATGTAGATTATGCTTTGGTGAGTTATTTATCTTTATTTTGGTTTCATTATTATTTTTGGATAAGTTATTATAATACATTTCTTTTACTCTAATGAAATTTTAGAGTCGTGATGATCAGAATGAGTATGAAAGGAGGCAACGTCAAGCTATGCGAGTGCAGCAGCAACAAATGCAACAACTGACTGCACAACAGGAAATGGCCAGCCGTAGCATGGCAGCCTCCTATCGCCGCTCTCCGTCGCCTACAAGAATACAGCCATTTTCAAATCCCGCAATGGTTCAACTTGTTGAGAAAATTAAAAATGAAGAACACTTTGCAAGCGCTCTGCCAGTAAGTTTTACTTATCTTTAGTTTATGTTTATTCTTTTATTGTTCCTGCCTGTATGATTATCTTAAATGTTTTAATCTTATTTTAGACCTTGATTGCTTGGCTGGAACGAGGAGAATGTTCTAAGAAGAATTCAAATCAATTTTACTCTATGATACAAGGAACTAACGCACATATACGTCGACTGTTCAATGAAAAAATGCAAGCAGAGGAAGAATTACAAGAGTGTAAAGAGCGAGTAAAAAATCACATAGAGAATGTGTTTGAACAACGTGAGTATTTTGGGCTATCATGGTAAAAAAAAGAACTGATATTATTAATTAGGTACTTATGTAGTCTAAATAAGGTAAGAATCAGTCATTGTTTTCTATCCTGAAAACAAATTATGTTATATTTGTGGACATATTGTGCTGATAGATGTAATTTATTATGTAAATAGACAATATAACAAACAAGCAAAATGTAATGCAGTTTTTGGAGAGAAAGTTTCTGCATGATAATGGTTCCTAAGTACAAAAAAGGTTCATCAGATCTCACTGCATCGTGAATCCTCATAAAATTACAATGGACAAGGACGTAATATATTTAGTACTGGTCACTCTCGCTCTCTCTCTCTCTCTCTCTTAGTCGATTTTGCCAAAAATGGTTCAATATCAATGGTTCTCCCGTGCGCAGCTGAGCTCTTCATGCTTCAATAGAATAAATGTCAGTCACTGCAGAATTTCTGTGGTTGTAAGTTGCCCGTGTTCTGAACAACATATCTATATTTACTAGCAATAGTCAATTTATATAAGAGTCCTCTTGGTTATCCAATTAATAAAATACCTTGTTAAAAAACGTGTATATTTTTTCATTTATAAAATAAAAAAGCTAGTAGGTATATAAGTATGTACTCAGAACATGTTAACTCTCCGCCGGCGGTACGATGACGAGCCCCAGACAAGTGTGATCGTGCGAGGCGCGCAACATTCCCGACAAGCGTCGCTAGGTAGACGCGTAGTATCGGTGCAGTCGCTCATACTATCAACCTGCAATGTTGAGACCCTGGGACGCGCGGTCGCGAATGTACCATGGTATGTCTAGACCTTCGGTCTCTCGCGCCTCTAACATAATCATTTGTGAACCTCAGTCGAGCAGGTGGCGAAAGTGTTTACCGCAGCCGCTCACCAACGCGTATGGGATCACTTTACAAAGCCGCAGCGCAAGAACATAGAGACATGGCAGAAAATGACCCAGGTATTGCTCATGTTTTAAATACGATTCTACTGTCTCTACTCTAGATTTAATACAACTATTATTTGTTTAGCGCTACCTTTATTTTGCAATAGAAACGTTTTCTATCTATTCATTGTTCAAAATCAGCAGCTGGACACAGAGCAAACATACATATTTGTCCAGCTGCTCAATTGTTATAGTTTTAGAAATAAACATTGTAACATATTCGTAAATAGAAGGTTACTGGATTATCGCTCTAAACGAAGATAGAAGCTAAATATTTCTATTGCATTAGATTATATTATTTATTTTGGTTTTCACTTTTCTGTCATAAATTATTCTTAAAACGAACTGATTGGATTGATTGGATGGAGATGGCGAAGACTGCAGCCTCAGGTAAAATGGTCAAGCTCTTGGCAGACGGTATGGTATTCTCAACAGGTAACAGTATAAACAAACATTAGTTTTTAGGGTAGATGCTCAACCATTCAGGGTTGCTGTGCGTTATCATTGTAATGCTTTATTTTCAGGACTTCAATACACTGAAAGAGGAGTTTAATGAAAAATTCCATAGTGAGGAAAATGATTACAATGGGTACAATAATAAACCACTTGAGCTTGGCAACAACGAGGTAGCCCAACAGCTCAAGGTAAGGTTGGCTTAACATAGTTATTGAATAGTTATTTAAAACAACTTCAGAAAAAACGTTTTTAATTAGAATTTTATTTTTTAATAGTTGGAGAACGACAGTCTTAAGTTCCAGTTGGAAGCCTACAAAAACGAAGTGGATGTTATAAAAGCGGAGGCCAAAAAAGAAATGGAGAAATTCAAAGCTCAGTTCATTGCTAGACAAGCTTTACAGGGCGCACTCGACACTAAAAACGTAAGTTCTCACTATTATTTTATTGTTCCTGTTCGGTTGAGGGTTTCAGGGCTAGGAGTAGGGCTTTAGACTACTCTGTAAAACGCAATTTAAATGTCATTTTTGTCTAGCTATCGTGCTTGCTCTCACTATATTCGGCGTAATGACAACTGAGTCGTTCCAGTGTCACGTCTATCTTGCTTGCACTTATTCCTATATCTATTGATGTAATGGCCTCATGACTTAATAAATAACACGCCTACTATTAGTGTGTTATATATAGCTATAGTCTAAAAGAACCTATCACCTCTATTTTTAGGTCGTAAATCAGAGTATTTTTTTCACAGACCGCCATAAATAGTTGTTGATTTTCCAGTGACTAATATATCATAATATTACTAATCAAAATATTTGCCACAAATACGACGACAAAATTAAGACGTTCTATTCCTTAAAAGTGGAATTTCGAATACGCAACTTTTGTATGAGTTGATGACAAGTGGCGTCATTTCAAGGAGCACGAAATTTGTTCGTGGTACCAGTTCCATACACTAGTAATAGTGGTTTAATGAAATTTTAATGTATTTCCAGCCGCCATTACCGTCGCCGGTGGTGAAGCCTCCGCCCCCTCCGCCGCTGCCCGACGACCTGGACTCGAAGGTGCACCTCAAGGAGGCGGTCGAGGCGGGCTGCGGGGAGGCCAAGCTCATTGGTGTCGTGTCCGCGTTCTTGCAAGTGAGTGATAACGATAGTTGATTTTTAAATTGATAAAGGGAAAGGTCCATGCTCAGAGGGCGAACTACTGTTATGCCTGTTTGTCAAAGAAATACTTTGATAGAGAAAACGGTCAGTACATGAACACGTGGCTCGGACGACGACTGCCGCACGATTCAACGATTGAAAGTTGTATATTTACAAGCGCACGCACACATAGGGCCGCGCGCACAACTGAGTTTCACTATCTGTACAGATTTGTATATTTCCATTGCTGCTACAATGAACAAACAGTAAATAAATAGCAGTAGAAAGAATAGTAGAGTGATTGTCAGTAGGGTACGTAAGTTCGTTCGTTAGGTAACAACTTTTACGCAGTTCGATTCTTGTTTATCAGGTTTCAATGTCCTAGCTAATTAAGAAAATAATATTATGCATTGAAAAATGCGATTCTCATCTATATCTATACTAATATTATAAAGCTGAAGAGTTTGTTTGTTTGTTTGTTTGTTTGTTTGTTTGAACGCGCTAATCTCCGAAACTACTGGTTCGATTTGAATAATTCTTTTTGTGTTAGATAGTCCAGTTACCGAGGAAGGCTATAGGCTATATAACATCACGCTACGACCAATAGGAGCAAAGATATGGTGGTAAATGTGTAAAAAACGGGAGAAAAAAGTCACTATTCCACGCGGACGAAGTCGCTGGAACTTATTCTCAAAATAGGCGATGGTGAGCCATTCACCATCGCCTATTTTGAGAATAGGTTTAATCTGCTCTTTATTTGTAGAATGTATTTGAATTTGAAAGTACCACCCATTTGCACAACCTATCTTTACTTACAGTCTCAGTTTTATATTCACTGCTCACAAAATAATTAAGTCATCCATAGCAGTTTGTAGGATTAGCAATATAAATAACTTTTGTTCTTATTTAAATTCGATGATAGAGAGAGTAAATAGAAGAAGTTAAAATAAACGAAGCTCGCCATCGCCAGGTGCACCCGAACGGCGCGAGCCTGGACTACGTGGTGTCGTACGTGCGCGCGCTGTTCCCGCACGCGTCGCAGGCCACCGTGCACCACGTGCTGCAGAAGCACGCCGACGTGTTCCAGCGCAGCACCACCGGTGTCGGCGCCTGCATCGAGCACAAGTGGTTCTTCGTCGGCTTCAAACCGGACGCGAAGGAGGAGCAATAGGCTCGACGGATCACTGATGATGGTAACCCTATGTCTGTACTTTTAGGTTTAATATTATCAACATGGATATTTAGTGTCGCAGTATTTGGTTTTATTTTTATCTACATTAGGCTTTAAAACTAAATCCTTTACTTTAAAATTTCATAAGGTAGCCTATAAAAACACAATCCGCTTTTTTATTCATTTTATTACATTTGATCATCATTCAATTAGTTCGAATTTAATGTGACAAGCTTCGGATATATGATAACATCTGACGGCCTACTACGAAAAACGATATACGTCTATACGATCATCGTTTTGCGGATCTGAAGCATTTTTAGTATGCAATTCTCACTACAAAATGCTTCGGATCCGCAAAACGATAATCGTATTGTCGGATTTCGTTTTTCTTAGTTGGCCTCCTGGAGTGCCGACGACTACGGAATAGAAAAATAAGGGCCATTTTCATCTCTCTTGTGCTGACGAAAGTAGTACGTGTAAGCTGGTGTGATGATCTTTTAATGATTGTACATAGGAGATTAATTTACTGACAACGTTTTATTTTTGCCTATACATTTGTACAATTTTATTGTACTGTTACTGTACATTTTTCTGCTGAGCTTGCAACTCGCTGAGCGCTTGCATGTATTCTGTCTCGGCTTCCTCCAAGTCCCTGTCAGTGCCCGTGGCGTCGTTGTCGGACGCCTGCTGGCCGTTGTCGCGGTCCTGTCTCATTTTCAGTCTTAGCTCCCTCATGCGGGCTTCGAGAATACGCTCGCGTTTATTTTCACGGTCCAAAATCTGAAAATATAATCAGCATTGCTGCTAAATAAACAAGCTAGTCACCGCCTGAGGCGTGGATGTCAAAACGCCCACATTACTATAAATATTTGTAGAGACTAGACTGACATTCGTCTACCACCTCCGTCTTACCGCTCACGGACCTCTGCTCAAGCAGTGACTAGTCGGCGCGTTAGCAAAAGTTGTAAGGCCATAATGTCAATAGAGATAGGAATAAGCAGCGCGCCGCTTTATCGGTAAGTGTAAGCGAGATAGACACTGACAGGACTCAGTTGAGAACACGTCGACTTTATAAGAAAGACTCGTCGACTTTAATAGAAAGGGTGATAGTTACATGAGTCAAAAGCTGTTTATCGTTCTTGTCAGCCGTGCCAAGATTCTGTGATAGTTCAGCTAAGTATACGGTTCCTTTGCTGCTGCCGCAAGCCACCAGGTTACCCTGAAAATGTAAATAATCATCATTAACTACATTTATCTAATAGATGTAATTATCTATTTAGACATTTTCGGCGGCCCCGGCAATTTGTTCGTTCCTATAAATCGTAGCGTGATGTTTTATTTCTAGTTAAGGCCATCTCAATAAATAAGCTATCTAAAATAATTTATCACATCGGATGCAAATAAAAATTATTCAATTCTATTCAGTCAGATCAAGCTTCTCATATTAGCGCGTTCAAACAAACTCTGCAGCTAAATTGATAGTAGATTAAATGAAATACCCCTTCGTGTGGTCGCAGCCGTAGCAACGGCTCGTCACATAGCTGCGCTGTGACGATAGGCGCGCTGCGTCGGCGCAGCAGGTCCCAGCACGATAAGCATCCGTCCCACTGCGTGACTAGGATCAGTGAGAACCTACAACATAGCAAACGTATTGTCATTGTTGCTTTTAAGCCATTTCAGTTTTGGTATATTCACATATAAAAACAAAAATATAAGTATTATTTTGTATCACAGTAATGATGATTTTTACAGATAGAATTCGTATTGTAAGTACGTCACATTGGTAAAAAGCAAAGACACTAGGTTTAGGCAGTCCTCTTCCGGCCATCCTTTGGATAAAAACATATTGGCTGTTGTCTTTTCTCATTTACTGTAAGATTTTACGCTACATACGGTACAGATCTCTCAATATCTGCCAAGCTATCTCTAAATATTTTAAACTCTGTGATGATCAGCTGTGATGATGTTGTAGACATTTAACTTTTCATGTGGCGATAACTAAACAAACTACTACATTATCTCAAATACATATAAGATACCTTATAGGATTCCACGCTCCATCAGTGAGCTTCGTTCGGTGCGAGTAGGTCCACAAGATGGAGGATTCCCGGCAATCTTCGCTCCACACGCGGGCCGTCCAGTCACCCACAGTTAGGAAGTTCTTCAGGAATGTGGGGTTTCGCTGGAGAGAGTAAACTGGACCGAGATGAGCTTCGTACTAAAAGGAATATACCGCATGCTTAAAGTCTAATCAATAATCCCGTAGAAAGATTTGACTTAAGCTAATGTCACTTTGTAAAATAATGTTGCCACATTTATCTTACAAGTGACGTGTACCGTTCATTTGGTTTATTTCGTTCATTCAGTTCAGTGAAACAAAGTTTGTACGAATTATTATCAAAAAAAGTACTTATGTATGCGAATTACATCAGAGACGAGATGCACGAGATTAGGGAGTCGGAAACAAAGATAGAAATAGTTAAAAATGAATGAAAACCGGAAAAATTTAGTTAATATCGGATTAATGGATTGACCACTCAATATAGATGTATCGTTATCGGTGGCGCAGATGTTAGAGGGTCGCTTTTAAAAGCTACGCCTGTGCCAGAGGTCCGGGTTTGATCCCCGGGTCGGGCCATAAATATGTACCTGGATTTATCTGTTCAGAAATTATCAGGGTGGCGGATTATTAAGCAGAGTTTGGAAGTTGGCGGTGTTTCACCCCCGTGCCTCGGAAAACAGAAATAACCAAACCGGTTTGAAATTGCACTTGGTTTCAGCTACCTACGTGGAAATTTAGATGCTTTTGTTTTAATTTAGCTTTTTTTTCTTCCAAAAATGCTAATATTTTTATACCGACTTAACGAAACTAGCCTAAAAGATTGCCTAATAGAGTAAATAAAATAAAAATGTTATTTAATTTGAGACGATATAAGAATTATTGAGTGAATGAATGGCATTGATGGAATTCATTCTTCTAGTCACACCACTATTTATTTTTCGTCAAAAAGTAGTAACACGGTAAACGTCAAATCATTATACGGGATCTATCTATTATCTAATGAGTAAGGATTACACTTTAGGACTGATAATGTTATATTGAAAAGGAATTTCCATCTCCAAAAGATAGCATAAAATATGTAAATGAAAATCTTTAAGTGTGCAGTGAAATAGATTATAGGTAAACCGCTTCATTGAGACTTCGCCTGCGGGGTACAGGGGTGCGGGCGGAAAGACGAGAGCGGGGAATGTAAGGGGTGCGGGCGGCGGTGATACACAAGAGACGAAATTTGCCGTGACAGTTCTTAAGATACGACGTCAGTGGTCACAATAGTTGTCGTCAGTGTCGACACTTTATAAACATTACATAACATATTGGAAAAAAATATTCGATTCAATACAATTACACCAATAAGAGTGAATTAATTCTAAATATTACTATCCAAAATCGTGGATTTTCATCAATAAATAAAATAGAATTTTAAAATAAGATAGATTTTTTGGCAAAATTAAAAACTTCAAATAACATTCCCTGGTAACTTTTGCGACTGTTTTGTTTGAGTGTATTATCGAGTTCATATTCATATCTAGTTTATATTCCACTGAGTTTAGATCTATATTTTATTATATAATATTCGTATATATTTAGAGCATTTATTTAAACACTGTTATTTAACAGTGTTCAAACGGTGGACTTAATGCTAGAATGATGTAAAATAGAATTTAAAAAAAACACGACAAAAATACAATAATATAGATTTTGTGTCCGAATATACTGCGACTCATCTTCAGACTTCAGTCAGACAGTATTCTCTTGTGTACTTCTGTCAAAGCGTCCGCAACTGTCAACAGATGCTATCGCTACCTGTGTAGCGAGCGTACTGAATTTTGAAAAGAATGTGCCTGCCGCCCGCACCTCTCACAAACCCCGCTCTCGCCTCCCCTCGCGCCCCTGTACCCCGCAGGCGAGGTCTCAATTTCGCGGTTTACCTATAGGAATTGCTCTAAAACACTTCAGTCACTTACATATAAAATAGATGATCACAACGATAATTAGTTAACTAGACGATTACGATGCCATAATATTCGCAGGATTCGGTCCTCGCGTCCACAGAACATAAAAAACGAGTAGAAGTAGTAAGTGGGCGGGCCCCGTGTAGCGACACATAAGCCAAGCTTGGCGCATCTTAGGTTCCCGCCCCCTTCCACGCGCTTCAGACGGTGACAGTTGCTCGAACATTTAAGACGTTTTGCTGTACGAACAAAAAACTTTAAATATGCCGACCTGCACTGTATTAGAGTGCAAAAACACAAGCACTACAAACATTTTATCCAAAGGAGGCGTAACATATCATCGGTAAGTAATATTATATCATCATTTCAATAGAAATTGTAAATTTTGCAGAAAATAACAATCCATATAAAGTACAACCTAAAACCATTTCACTGATCATAGAGATAAGGTCGAAACTATATTTTGACTGTTACTTATTGTCGAAACGCTACTCATTTAGGGAATGACCAAATTAAAATATCGATAAGTTAGCTATCGATACTTGTTATTGTATGACATAAAAAAGGAAAGTTTTTAAAAAGGTTGATAAATTGATGTTTTTTGTTATAAATGTAAATATAATAACAAAATACTAAAAAATAGTAAGCCAAGTACTAAGTAAAAGGTAATTAAATATACAGGATCTTTGTACATCGCATGCCAAATTAAAATGACTTTTACTGTCGTTTCCTGCCATAATTTTTTTACGCCCTCCAGCTTTAGGGATTTCCTTTTTTGGTTTTTTTTCGTATATAATTAATAACTTGTTTAAATAAATTAATAAACACATTTAATTAATAACTTTATATTATTTTCATAGTGAATAAATGTAAATTAAATGTCTCTTGTAAATAAATACAGATTTTTTGGAGTGCGTTTATCTCTTCTCATAATGAACATTGCCTTTATTCCGGTATTTTTTGTCATTTATAGCTTACAATAAAGAAGTAATTAACAATTTGTATATTTTTTATATGATTAAAACATAATGCTGTCTCATGTTCCATAACAAAAATATCGACATGAATATCTATCTAGTAAATGTCCCATCTCTAGCTATGAATGATTTTTAAATAGCATCTGTCGTCAGGTGGCGGAACTATCTGATAGTGAATAAGAGGCATCTAGTGTCGGGTAGCGAAACTATCTGACATTAAAAGGTAACCAATCGCTACAAGACATTCTTGGTGTGCGTGATAATGTGATTTAATCACAAATGTGTTAGTTTGGTCACACTGGTTTTCATACAAATAGGAGTTAATACTACTTCTATCGTTTTTTATGTTCTGTGCTCGCGTCCATGATAATTTGAAATATTTAGACTTACACATATAGTAAACTCACCTTTGAAGGAAGTTTTTCTACTGCATTTTTACCTTTTCTATTACCGCCAATAACCAGCCCTGTTTCGGTTCCGACCATAAATCTGTAAGTAACACGACTTTAACTAAAATAAATGGTTACAACAAAAGTTAAATACGCTTTTAAAGATTTCTGTATAACGATTTTAATAATATCTGATAGATATCTATTGATGTTATGATGTATCAACAAACCTAGTTGGTATAGTTGGTTCATATTCAAGAGCTGATATACCAATAGCTCTCTCAACACTTGGTACATCAGTTGGATTTTTCACAATATCGATTATCATGGAATCTGTCGGTTCATTCATATTTCGAGTGTCCCACCTGAAATAACATGTTTCGTATAAAGGTGCCTCGGAAGGCAGTAAAGGGTTCCATTGTAAACTTTATGGTGATGTTGAGCGATATCGAGTATATCTCGGTAGATATACTCGATATCGCTCACTATCACTATATAGTTTACAATGGAACCATTTTCACTACGTAAGAAATATATCTAATTCTTTATATCCCGAGCTATTATATGTTTTGGAGCGATTCGAGAAAGATTCTGATAAGTAGTGTATTTATATGTGAAACGGAACGTTAGGAGTTAAAGATAAAAGACAAGAGCGAGTAAGGAGAAAAATATTTGAGATTTAAATGTGAGGAAGACAGTGCAGGACAGAGAGAGGTAAGAGTCATTTGAGTGTTAAGAGTGATTTTACGGAAGCCGTACGAAGGAGTAATTGTAGTATACATTGTATTCCTCCATGTTATTTTGAATAGTCTGCAGATGTTATAAAGAAGTACACTGCCTATCGCTGTGTTTCCTCTATTCCCACCTCTATTTCCCTCATTTATATTTATTTACCATTTTACTACGCCATCTGGAGAAGAAGAGAAGAATTCAGCACCGATTTTGGAATTAATGAAGAGCACGTTCCTCACGAGATCTCGATGAGCTACATACGGTGGGCAAATCCCTACCGGCTCACCCCCTTTACGCATGTCCCACCAACCAACCTGTTAATCATTTTATCTGATCTGTATCTGTAATCTTAGTAGGTATTCAGATATTTTTATATTATAACTGGATAGTTCTTACTCACCTGTCCGTTTAGCATGCCACCAACCAGTATATTTGGATCCCGTGGATTATATTGCAAGTCCAATAACGGTTGAGGTGGTTTTATGGCCAATTCAGGTGCGTTGGCATTTTCTGAAAGTAAAATATTTATTCTTAATTGATTTGCTTAATGCTATCTATGCACCTTGACGGCTGAGCGCAGCTACAACGTATATGCTACACAATGTACAATAAGTTGTGGTAAGCGTTATCTGTCCAATAATTCATATGATATGACGTTTTATATTTGGATTATTCATGGATTGGTGCTATTTGTCGATGGTGAAACAGGCCTCCTGTCCGGTCGAGCAGTAAGTTGTTTACGCTAGTATGGTATGTATAAAACTGGTTTTATTAGTTGACACTCTACCATTCCTACTTTCTTACGTAGTCTAAGTTACCAGAGCAAGTGACAGCTGCTCTTCTCGATCGGATCGCATAGAATCTGTGTATATTGCGGGCAACTAAAAATATTTGCTTAATAAATGTCCCAAATAATACTAAAACAAAAAATTACCAACTTTCTAGCAATCTATTTTAGCGGGGCTTGGCAAAAATAATATTATTCACACTTCACAACTTTACCCGCTCCTATTCGATCGAATAAGATCTTGAGGTCTACAACAGCATGTGCCGTAGCGAGGCGTGCGCCTCATTCCATCCGCCTGCCACGACAGCGCACGTGTTTTTCTTCGGACTACGTTTACTATGTGACAAGTTGTCACCGGCAACTGCTTTATATGGCAACTTCGTATGCTTACCTATGTCCCAAATATAAGACAACTGCTGGATCCTATTTGAGCTGGTCAAGTCAACATCAGCATGAGCCGTAGCAAGACGCGCCCCTCCATCCGCCTGCCACGACAGCGCGCGCACCGGCCGCCGCGCGCCCGGCTCCCGGTATACGTTCACGGTGTGACAACTGCTCTTTTCCACCGGGGGTATAGGGGGCAGCTCCGAGTAGTATACTTGGTACATGTCTAGCGCGTTGTTTTGGAGTATGTTGTGTTCCATGCTCTGTGAGAAAATGGATAATAGGTTTCTCAAAATATGTAAGAAATTATTAACTAAATCCTTAAAAAAATAATATTTAAACAAGAGATAGTACTTACTGAGATTAGGCTTTGCCACCATCTGGATTGAGGGCCCAAGTTATTTATCCATAAAAGTTGTAATTTATGTTCAAGAAATTTTTGGCCCTATACTTACTTACAGTTAACTTAATTAGAAAGAAAGAAAAAAAAAACATTTATTTGACACACAACAATACATACATAATAAAAAATAAATTATCCTTAAAGTTTTATTTAATTTCACAAGGGTTAAAAAAATTGGTCCTCATTGCCTCAATCCAGATGCACATGCCAGATAGCGGCACGGCATTGATGATGTAAGGTAGTGGATGCACAACGAAAGTTTTTGACACGACACCCTTCTGCACGCTGATATGAGAACGCGTAAATATATGTAGTTTAGGTACATGAGCAGTAAACTTTTGTGTCTGCAGACCAGACGACGACTTAAGAGTTTATTTTTGTTTTTATAGTGTTTTGTCCATAGAAAGTAGTATAGTATAGAATGACAAACGCGGATTTTCAGCGTAACCAAAAAGTTACTTTACATGTGTGCGTTCAATAGTGATGTGTATCTTATGGTGGTCCAAGTTTTATCGACGAGGTTACGATAAATCATGTAAATTGAAACAAAAATAATTAAATTAATGCACTTTTAATTACATAATTCTTTCTATTTGATAAACAAGACAACCTCATTTTTGTTAAATTACATATTTATTTATTAATGTATGAAGACATTCTAGAAACACTTATACACGTTCCAACATAGACCTTACCACAGCACAGCTTCGGGCCAGTTGTGTGGGCCAGTGCTGAGAAGAAGCTGTGCAAGAATTACGGTTACCTAAAAAAATCAGTCAAAAAATTTATCGATACTGATGACGTCATCATTTAGTCAAGCCCTAGTGTAAAGAAACGGTTTCTTATTTTACTGAAAATACCTGAATTAATCTATTGGAAACTTTGATATATGGCTGCAAATCACAAAGGAAGTCCTAAATTTACTGTACAATTTGGCATCGGAGTCGATTTCACTCACAAATTGTATAAAATTTGGATTTCAATTTTTTATCAATGATTCATATTTACTGGTGGAAAGTATGATTTTCGGGATTGTATCCTCGGCGCACTTCACAGTTGCTGAAATCACAAGTCATTTCATCTGAAATTGTTATACAAAACTTAAATTATAATTATATCCATTCATAATTTTTCAAAAATTCCAACGACGGAAACTTGACGTATCCACTAAATCCATTATTTCTTAGAAAACGGTCTCGCTGTCATAAGGTCTTTTGCTGTCAAATCCTATAGAATTTCACTAAGTAGCACGCTCTTTTTAAAGCGAAGATTTTTTCTTTCTCTATGGTTTTGTCACCATACACGTCACGCAGCCTACGCGTTAAAAAAGCACTTGCAAAAGTCAACAGGCCTGTTAATGTGACGGTGGCCGAGTGGTATAGGCATACGCCCGGATTGCGTAAGACACGGGGTTCAATTCCTCGTCTGTCACAGGTTCACAGTTGTCTTTTTACAAGTGCAATTTATATTATTAAGACGACTTAAGAGATTCGAATTCGAAGGTTGGAATTCCGATTGAACAGTCTTTTATCCAATTATAAACGTTGCACAGATACCTGTTTGGGTGGTATTGGTATGCTATTGTATTGTGCATTTAACTTACATGCCCCAAGTGCATGACAGCATGAATGTAAGCGTCGTCCTTCTCAATCTTCCGCCTGTACCTCTGAGTGGCCTCAGGGTCGGCCATGTTGATGTCTTTCGGCCATCCTCCTTCGACATGGTTAACACCTGAACATGAGTAGTGAGTCCTAAAATGTTATTGAGCAATTTAAACCCTTACCCGTGTCACAGCACAGATACCTAATCCCGTGTCGACGACACTTAGTGCTCTTGTAAACAAAATAGTACGACATGTCGTGCTATTTTGTTAACAAGAGTTAAAGGCGTCAATTTTAATGGAAAGTTAAGTAGGTAACAAAAAGATAGTGCAACAGACTCTCAATCAGCTAGTTAATTAAAGTATGGTGCAACTGACCCTTAGCTACAGAAATATTTTTTTTTAATAATATCCATTTTTTTTTAATTTATAATATATATTTTTACCAGAAAAAAATATTCTCTCTCTATACATCTCATTCTATAAAATATCTATAAATAGAATCATTATTCTCGAATAAAAAGGTGACCCTTTCATAGACCTTTGCACCATCGCGATGAGTTGTTTATTGTAGTTATCTACTTTACCTCTCTGAGTTCACCCAGTGTTCCGACATCGAGCACGAATGCTGTATGCCGGTGTGTATGGGGTTGCGTAGTATGTAGTTCTTGTATAGCGCGGGGTTGCTTGGTATACTAGCGCGCAACTCGGGTCCATGGTCTTCAAACAGCAGCTGCTTGCCAAACTCCTTTCGACGCTTCGTGTATTCGTAGGTCAATTCCACTTTCTCTGGTTTGTCTACCATGATTGCGACTTTACGTGGCTAAGGTCCTTTTGTTGGATCGATATTGGTTGTGTTACTTAGCGATTGGTTGTCTTGTCTCAAGACCTTGTACTATACTTAATAAAATAAATAAAGCTATGTTGAAAATATTTGACTTCATTACTCTTGCTTTCTTGAATGAAATCGTTAATTAAAAGATACCTAATTGAGATGATGATGATACATGAAATTTGAAAAAAAATTACTTCACTATCTGGGTATGCCGAGAAGTGAAGTGAAGGGATTTAACATTACCATTATACAATATACATAGAAATATCGATTAATATTTATTAGAAAGAAACATAGCATATCCTTAGGTAGGAGATACAGCAAAGCGCGACGCGAGTAGATGCGGCAGCTTTTCAAGATTCCGCGAGTCGCGATATCTAACTCACTGGGCCACTATTAGAACTTAAATATGAGGCAGCAATGTTAAATATTTCAATCATATTTTATTAACTTCATGGATACTAGATACAATAATGGATATTACGATAAGACTCAATACAAAGGTATGGGGTCGGCGGGCGATGCGCGGCGCAGGGCTAGCACGATGAGGCGCGGCGGGCTGCCCGCCAGCTTCGCGGTGCACTGCTCCAGGAGGACCTTCCAGCGGATGGCCGCGCGGTCTTCAGAGGACATCGCTTTCAGTTGGTCACACTGCAATGGATAACTTTAGTATCGCGGTCCAAAAACAAAATTAAAGCTCGCTTTTCGTATCATCAAACAAATGTAATCGGCTTAGCTCGGAGAATTACTTAAGTCTTGCATTTGAGCTGCGTTATGAAATTTGATTCTCTCTGAATCACAGACAGATATGCAATTTTAAAATATTAAATTAGTTTGTATAGTGTTAAAACACAATAAGAAATAATGTTATGAATTGTCTTCCTCCATCTTCCGATTGTTTAATAATATTTGTAAAAAATATTTCTTTCGGGTGTTGACAGAATAAATCTCAACACGCCCGGATTCCTTTTCTGTCACATTTTCTTTTTACAAAGGCAATTTATGACTGCATTTTAAGTTCAAATTAATTTATTAAAGTCTCCAAACCTCTCAGGTTCATGTTTTCGACACTTCTACGACACGGTAATGTTATGTCCACGAGTAACTGTCTGGAGGTCTTCGAAATCTTAATAATATCTACTTATGCCTACGTTTATTGAGTATCTTGGATACTTACAGAATATCCTAACGTGTCTTCTAAAACGTTAACTCCGATGCGTGCATTTAACTCTCCCGTGTGGTCAGCAAAGCGAATTTTCAATTCGTCGTTGTTTTCACTGAAAATAATAAAGAAGCTCATTTCAATTGAAACCCTAGTCTAGTACGAATAAGTAGTTTTGTAAGGCGTAGGCCGGCAAGTTGTTTCTACCGAAGTGTATAGCGGGATTATAATCTTACTCTTTCCTTGTATCGTAGAACCTTGTTTGAAACTAGAGTAACATATGTTGTTTGTCAGTGAGCATCTGTAGGGCAGCGGACTATAGTTGTTTGA
>OY757261.1:7191753-7220426 GCA_963584085.1 Pyrausta aurata
ATGACGATTGGTGTGTTGTTTGGCGCATTTATTTATTGTTTAAATGCCACAAATCACTTTTTCAAGACTGAAGAACGCTTCCAACAGGTTTTAATTTTAAAGGCTGTTATAGCCGTGCATAAAATCTATTTCTGTATAACTAGCGTCAGCCTTTGACGGAATTATAATGATAAGTGACTATAACGTAACCCTCACTCGTGTTGGCCTGGTTGCGGATGTAGAGCCGCAGCGCCTCGGCGTCCGCGGTGTGCGGCTGGTGCGTGACGACGGTGCGCCCGCTCACCTGCGCGCTCGCGCCGCGCCCGCGCCACGACACTCGCGCGTCCGCTATGAACAGCACGCTCTCGAGGGGGCGCCACTCCTCGGCCCTGCAGATAAAGAACGTCTTGCACTTTGTTCGTTTAAAAATATATGGCTAAGGCGCTGCTTATGTAAACGTATGGTGAACGGTGGCGCGTGCGCGACGGTTGCCAGCCTGGTTTCCTTAGCCTACGTAATTTATTCTTTAGTGCGACAGCAAGAGTGTAGTACCATTATATATTCTGTAGCGAGAGTGAAACTATTGGCAGCGCGACTGTCGCGCGCACGTTGCGCTGCTAAGTCGCCTAATCACAGATTAGTAAGTGCGCCTAATGTGAAAGTGCTCTTGAGAGGGAGAGGATCGTGTGCAGGCGTAGCGCAGCGCAAGTTTTCATACATTTCGAACGCCAACGGTCGAAATATGCTTGCGGGGGAAAACGCTTTCCTACCCGTAAATAAACCTTTATGGAATGAGACAAATTTGGTCTCATTCGTTTTCATACATCCTGAACTACGCTTGTACGTCTTAGATTTTTTTTGTAAAAAGGCTAGATTAGTTAGAAATGGTATAAATTCCGAAGATTTTTTTTTTGTCAAGAAAGTGAATGTTAACGTTATTATATTTTCTGAAACATACAATATTAAAAAAAAAGTACGAGCATAGCTTTTCAAAAAAAATCTCTAACATGTAAAAAAATTGACGAAATCAGACAACGTATAAGGCGTGGAAAACTGGAAAACGTTTTCTCTTTTTGTATGGAAGCTTGCGCGCACACGATCCTCTTAACACAACAACCCCGCGGCCTTTGCGCTAGAAGAGCCCACTGCTCATTATGTTAGGTACAGGGAAAATTTAAAAGTACTCGGGCTAACTAAGAAAATACGCACACGATAAATTTTAGTACAATTACATGTACCTATATTTCCAAAAGTTAGTACCTAAATAAGTAAAGAACCTACCTTTGTATAGTATCGATATCAAAAATATCTAATGAGAGCGATGCGGGCGTAGTATTGTCTATTATCTCCACTCCTCGAACCGACATGTCTGTACCTAGAAAAAAATGCGGTTCCCAATTTCTGAATAAGTTCCCATTAGCGTTATCTGCCCACTATTTCATACGAAATGATATAATTATACGTTGGTAAGTGCTTATATGCACTTTGTCAATCACTGATGAAACTTAAAATAGTAACAAATAGAAACTTATATCTCTAACTTAGTTTGAGGGTTTATATATATAACACACGGCTGTAAATAAAGTACCAAAGTAAACCAAGTAGGTCGTATATAAATGAAATATAAAAAGTTTTCTTCACATAAATTATATACCTGTTTTAGTTCTGATAGTTTTCGCAGGCTTTATGGATTTAACTACCACCAGCAAATCAACATACGTGTTATTACTATCTTCTGAAATTGTAAAAGGAAAAACGCTTTAGAATTCGGATTACGGAGGAATGTACTTTCGGACAATAAAGAGCGGTGAACCAAGTGATATACATTCAGTGAGTTGTTACTACTACGTATAGAGAAGCTATGCCAAGCAAAAAATGTGTGGCAAAAACGGCGACAAGATTGTGACGTTTTCTTTGAAAATTTGAATTTCGAATCATGATTTGTACTACGAGTTGATGACCGGGCCATCAATAGGGAGCACAAAATTTGTTTGTGATGTCCGTTCCATACGCTGGTAATAGTAGTTCGATGTATACATTTTAACAAGTCAGTATATAAAAATTATGAAAAAGTAAGTAAAACAGTAATTAAAAAAAAGAAATAAGAAAACTAAGTAAGAATTTACCTGGAAGTTTCAATACTTCAGCCAGTCCGTAATAGCCAGCTGATGGTTTTGTCGGTATGTGTAACAGTGGAAGATACAAGCTAAAAGAATCCCCGCTATGAATCGTTACATCAGACATTCCTTCGTTGAGAGACAAATAAAACGGCGAAGATACCTAAAAATAAATAGATATGTAGGCTTGCCTGTTTTTGTTTGCTAATTCTTCTACTATCTGTTTTACGACTGAAATCCTCAGCCTAATCAGATCATAGTTT
Organism: Pyrausta aurata; assembly: GCA_963584085.1. Taxonomy (NCBI): domain Eukaryota; kingdom Metazoa; phylum Arthropoda; class Insecta; order Lepidoptera; family Crambidae; genus Pyrausta; species Pyrausta aurata. Next base: position 7,194,113 of record OY757261.1, read on the forward strand.
ATTTTCCCATAAGTTTTATGTTAGTTACTTAAGTTTTGGTATCTAAACCAAATCAACTTTGTTCGATGGGCGGGTGCGACATCGGAACCGTACAGGTTGGAGTGCGGGGTGAGGCAAGTGCAATTCTATTGTAAAGGGATACTGACCTGAGGGCGATATATCTCACTATCCGCACCTTTTACACATATCTTTGGAGAAGAGATATCAACTGCAAGGCAACATATAATACCTTAAAACTGAATGGAATAAATGTATAATGTCCTAATTGGTTAATAATATATGTTCTTACCAACATCACCAACAAGAAATCGTTCATAAAACGTTAAGATAAAATATTGTGATCCCCATACATCTACATTGATCGTATCGATGTCCGAATCTCTCAGAGTAAAGGACGTGATACCTCGAATATCTCCATTCTTCTTTTTAGATCCAATCATACGTGGGCTACATTTTGCAATAATAATACCGACAATTAGAGCGTTTTTAACATTAATATTCAAATTATTTAGCCGGATTTTTTGGATTCCCGCCATTTTGTAAGAAACTTTTTAAATGTCAGACAGCGAGGAAGAGCGGCGGGCTGGCCCATAGAAAAAGAAAAAAATCTTCGCTCCTCTATTGGGCTGGCCAATAGCGCATATGAATTCTAGAGACGTGAAAATAACACAACACAAATAATGTCATCAGTCATTCTGACAGTTGTGCTGAGCTGTGCCGGCCGATTTACGCTCTTTCTTTAATATTTTAAATCTTAGAATTAAGTTGAAATGTTGTTCAAAGTTGAAACTAAGCCTGCTACACAGTCAGACAGTGCTTTGGAAACTCGAGAACTGGAAAGATATTCTGTTAATTATGAAGATTGTTCGCAAAGGTTTTACCAAGCTTCCCGTGATTTTACCAAACAATATGCACACATTTACTCGGCTAGACTAAACACTTTTAGAAATATCTTAGATCCAGTGATTAAAAAGAAATGGTCGAATAGTTTCAAGGTCCTGAAATTATGTGATTTACGCGAGAAAAACACATCGTGTGTTATTATTGGAACACTATTCAAACTTCAAGAGCTAAAGCCAAGTATTTTGAAAGAGCTATCAGATCAATTGGAAATCATTCCTCAGCCGGCCAGGTAACCACTTGTTTTGAATTTGATAGGCGGTTGGTTATAATACAGTATCACATAAAAATTACTTACAACCATTTGCTTACAGGACCCATTTTGTTCACGACGAAGATAGTTTAGTATTGGAAGATGAACTACAAAGAATTAAACTTGTAGGAGACTGCATTGATGTTCACTCAGTTGTTACTGGAGTGGTGTGTGCAGTTTTGGGTAAGAATATTGTAATAATCAGTATACAAGCAGGGTGTGCCTGTGCATTGATAATAAATTAAAAAAAAATATTCTCATTCAGGCTCTGAAGATGAGGATGGTGTTTTCTCTGTTAAAGATGTCTGCTGGGCTGGATGTAATATACAAAAGCCGTTGACACAGTTGAGCAATGATAGGTAAAAAATATATTTTATAATAAGCAATTTAAGATAAACACCTGTAAATAAACTAATGATTTGATGATCACAATAAACTATTTATTATTTATGTGTTATAGGTATGTAGTGCTTTTATCAGGATTAAACATGGCATCAAAGAAAGCTGATCATATGTTTTCCCTTCATTTACTGCTTGAATGGTTATCTGGAATATCTGGAACAACTGCATATCAGGAAGAACTATCCAAGATTGTTCGCGTCATAGTTGCTGGTAAGATAAATGAAGAGATGGGATTATTAATACGGAAAAATGATTCTGTTTGAATCATTAAATTCATTATTAATTGTTGTAAAATATTGTAGGTGGAGTGTTCGCAAACAATGCTAATGCAGGCACACTGAATGAGGCAGAAGTGATAGCTTCTGCTGAGACGGTGGATGCTTTTGCTGCTGCCGTTAGCTCTGTTGCACCCTTGGACATAATGCCTGGCTGCAAGGATCCTACTGGTATTATGTTGCCGCAGAAGCCTTTCCATTACTGTATGTATACTAATTGATGAAGTAAAAAGAATCCTGGTCATTTCAGGTTTTTACATGAACTTAAAATTATTTTTGCAGGTTTGTTTCCCAAATCCATTGAGTACAAGTCATTTAACAGAGTTTCTAATCCATATGAGTGTGAAATAGGAGGTATGTGTAAAAAAAAAAATATTTAAAATTGTATCCAACTTTATTGTATTTTTTGAAATTTTTACTTAATGTATGATTTAAATTGACCATTGCAGGTTTTTCATGTTTGGGGACTTCTGGAGAACCACTTAAAGATATAATGCGTTATAGCAAACTGGAAACAAGTTTGGAGGTGATGAAGAAGACATTGGAGTGGCGTCATTTAGCCCCAACATGCCCTGATACTGTCCCTGGAACGCCTTGTATTGATACAGACCCCTTCATCATTTATAACTGCCCTGCAATATACTTTAGTGGCAATTGTGATGAATTTGCAACTGATACTTACATGGGTAAGTAATTATTTTTATATAACAACTAGCGGTCCCCCGCGACTGCGTCCGCGCGTTTTGAGTTTGTTCCCTTCCCTACCGACGCAGCGTGATGTTTTGTAGCCTAAAGCCTTCCCCGATAAATAAGCTATTCAACACAAAAATAACTTTTTAAATCGGTCCAATAGTGCCTGAGATTAGCGCGTTCAAACAAACAAACAAACTTTTCAGCTTTATAATATTAGTATAGATAAAGGTACAGTACAATATAATTTCATAGTAATATTTTTGTGGTATCCATTTATAATACCTTAGTGGCTTTGTTTTTTTTTTATTTAACCTACATCTATTTTATTATCAATGCTCATAATTTAAGCATTTCTAGTGTTTGTTTTTACTATTCAGTGGGTTTATTAATGCAAACTAATTTTACAGGAAAAGATGGTCAACATGTGAGGTTGGTGTGCTTACCAGATTTTTGCGACACCAAAACTGTGGCTCTTATCAATTTAGCCAATATGGAATGTTATAGCATGACTTTTTCATAAATTGTTTAAGTTTGTAAAATAACCTTTTAAAATAAAAAAATATTGAGTTAATTACACATAGTTTTCTCTCAGCACATATTCATAGTTATCCACACATAAACATAGGCCTCCCCCATGCCATGGAGGCTAAAATATTAATATGAAATTTATTCTATTCTCTCAGGCAGGATATATTCATAGACATTCACTAGTGAACAGTAGTGTACATAGGCTTCTTCCATGGATAAATTATAATATTAAGTAATGAGCTGATGCCGTGCTCAACAGGTATTTATAGCTTTCCTTGCTGCGGCTTCGCTGAAGCAAGTGCTACTGGATTCCCCGTTTCATTAGGTATCCAAAATTCATCAAAATCAGTCATTCATTTTAGGGGCAACATTAAACCTGTGGATAAACTAAGATATTTTTAATTTACTAAATATGAAACCACGGATTTCTAAGTAAGTACACAGATTAGTAACGTAAGTAGACCAATCATAGAGAAAGAAAAAAATCTTCGCTTTATAAAGAGCGTGCTACTTACTACTTAGTGAAATTCTATAGGATTTGACAGCGAAAGACCTTATGACAGCGAGACCGTTTTTTAGGAAATAATGGATTTAGTGGAAACGTCAAGTTTCCGTCGCTGGAATTTTTGAAAAATTATGAATGGATAAAGTTATAATTTAAGTTTTGTATAACAATTTCAGATGAAATGGCTTATGCTTTCAGCAACTGTGAAGTGCGCCGAGGATACAATCCCGAAAATCATACTTTTCACCAGTAAATATGAATCATTGATAAAAATTTTAATTCCAAATTTTATAAAATTTGTGAGTAAAATCGACTCCGATGCCAAATTGTACAGTAAATTTAGGACTTCCTTTGTGATTTGCAGCCATATATCAAAGTTTCCAATAGAATAATTCAGATATTTTCAGTAAAATAAGAAACCGTTTCTTTACACTAGGGCTTGACTAAATGATGACGTCATCAGTATCGATAAATTTTTTGACTGATTTTTTTAGGTAACCGTAATTCTTGCACAGCTTCTTCTCAGCACTGGCCCACACAACTGTCCCGAAACTGTGCTGTGGTAAGGTCTATGTTGGAACGTGTATAAGTGCTTCTAGCAAGTCTTCATACATAAATAAATAAATATGTATTTAAAAAAATGAAGTTGTCTTGTTTATCAAATAAAAAGTATTATGTTATTAAAAGTGTAATTTAATTATTTTTGTTTCAATTTACATGATTTATCGTAACCTCGTCGATAAAACTTGGACCACCATAAGATACACATCACTGTTGAACGCACACATGTAAAGTAACTTTTTGGTTTCGCTGAAAATCCGCGTTTGTCATTCTATACTATACTACATTCTATGAGACCAATGTACACAAAGATTAATTTTTGAACGTAAATAGATCCGTCACACAACAATCCGACTAACCGATTTTAATAGTGGGGTGCGCGCGCCCCAACAACCAATAAGCGAAACATCAAACTATAGGTAAACCGCAAAATTGAGACCTCGCCTGCGAGGTACAGGGGCGCGGGGGGAGGCGAAAGCGGGGTTTGTGAGAGGTGCGGGCGGCAGGCACATTCTTTTCAAACTTCAGTACGCTCGCTACACAGGTAGCGATAGCATCTGTTGACAGTTGCGGACGCTTTGACAGAAGTACACAAGAGAATACTGTCTGACTGAAGTCTGAAGATGAGTCGCAGTATATTCGGACACAAAATCTATATTATTGTATTTTTTGTCGTGTTTTTTTTAATTTCTATTTTACATCATTCTCCAGCACCTGTTACAATCTTTGTACATGACCAAAAGTTGTAGTACTTTTATATATTCTATGCTAAAGTATAACTGGGGAAGAGAATGCTCTTAGCATTAATCAGTCAGGTATCAAACGAATGCCGAGAGTCGCATAACAATGGAATTTTTATTGTGTCTCGTTTACACATACTTGACGAGTTAAGTCCACCTTTTGAACACTGTAAAATAACAGTGTTTTAATAAAGGCTCTAAATATATACGAATATTTTAGAATGAAATATAAATCTAAATTCAGTGGAATATGAACTAGTTATGAATATGAACTAGATATACACTCAAACAAAACAGTCGCAGAAGTTACCAGGGAATGTTATTTGAAATTTTTAAATTTGCCAAAACTTCAATGTTATTTTAAGATTCCATTTTATTTATTGATCAAAATCCACGGCCCTGGATAAAAATATTTAGAATTAATTCACTCTCATTGGTGTTATTGTATCGAATCGATTTTTTTTCCAATATGTTATGTAATGTTATGAAATGTCGACACTGACGACCACAATTGTGACTACTGACGTCACATATCTTAAGAAATGTCGCGGCAAATTTCGTCTCTTGTGTATCCACGCCGCCCGCACCCCTTACAGTCCCCGCTCTCGTCTTTCCGCCCGCACCCCTGTACCCCGCAGGCGAAGTCTCAACGAAGCCGTTTACCTATAACAAAACTTTATCCATTAGTATCATTATTTAATTTTATCATTTATTGTATTGTCGCTTAATAGCTGTGTGCGTTATTATTTTAATAAAAACATATCCTTTCTAGTAAGAGTGTCGTGCAAAGAGTAATCTAATACTAGAACTAGTCGTGTCGTGTGCGTGTTTTATGGTCTGCCTGCACTGCAGTTCACACCCCGTTTAAATGCATTTCACAGCTGAGAAAAAGCTCAGTTTAATTTTATTCTATTTACTTTTTGTAAATATTAGTTAAGTTTTGTTTTATAAAGTAATTATTGTACTAGCAAAAGCTTATTTGTAAAATCGACTAATTGACAATAATCGACTAACATGTTTCACCACTACCGATCCGATGACATATTCCCCCGTCCCCCTTCCCCTTGCCCATTACCATACTCTTACTAATCTGTGCCCATTACTCACCCATGTACCAGTGATAATAGACGTGTATTTTGTTTTATTCGTGCTATTATTGCGATTACGATGGGTTTCTAGTACCTAAACGTCTGCACACCTACGTGTGCCTTCCCCACACGTACAAAAATGCTGTAAGTAGAAAACATCTACCTTAAAAAATAACAAAGTTTGATGACTCATATCCATGCATTCCATTAGTAGCGTGTTGCTTGTACCTACTAGCTTTCACTGCATGTCTTTCTTGAGGAGTAGTTAGCGCGGGGGACGCTGCCATGCGACCCAGCGCCCGAGCCCCTATCACAGATGATTTCCTTACGTTGTGAAAGACTTGAGTCACTCACCATACACATGCTTGATAATACTATATACGTATTATTTGTAGATGGGGTCATCACGACCATTTACCTTTATCGTACTTAACTATATTGTACTTTGTCTTGCTTATCATATCATGTAGATACTTGGGATTAGGTATTACTAGAACGATAGTTTCCGTTTGTCATATTTTTCTCATCTTAAGTTTTTGGTTTTTAACACAGCATCAACACCACAGAATACGTTATAGTACTGCATATCAACGCCCTACATTTCAAATTGTTTCCTAGTTTTAATTTAAAATACCATGCTAAGTGCAAACACAAACTTTCTTTTTATCGGTTGATGACTGTATCTTGTGTGTGACCACTGCTGTGTACAATGATGGAGGCTAACAACTGTCTTTTGTGTCAGTTGTGTGTATGTAAGATTATCTCCATTTGTTTTATTTATAACTTCCGGCTCCTTGCGGCTTTACCAGCATAAATATTGAATCTCATTTAATATCAATAAAAATTGTACCCTATGTGCTATTCCAGTGTATGAACTATAATAAGTTTCATAAAAATCCATTTGCCTCAAGGAGTAACTAAAACATCCATACATCCATCAATCCTCATAAACTTTGATATTTAATTTAACAAATTTATTTATATTAAAGGTACCTTTACCATTACCTGCCTACCTAGAATCTAAAAAACAGTGTCCTGGGAAATTCTTGTCCCATAAATAACTCTTCAGGGGGGGGGGGTAAATGGGTTTTGGGTTGGCATGGGAAGTGCATGCATAATTTATCACAGACAACCACTAAAATATATAAAATATAAAAGTGTTACAATATATTCAATATTATTTAATTAACTTTTCTTTTAATCTGTTTGATTGTTTATTTTGGTGGTTGGTTTATAACAGGAATTAAGTAATTTTAACATTTCAATGTATATTATGTGCACCTTAAACAGATGAACTTTGCTGTAGTAGACACAGATGTACCAGAGAAAAACTAAGTTTAAAAATAGTATTATTAGGTACTTTTTTTTGTAGTTGTAGTATTAATTGTCAAATAAGTCATGTTTAATGTGAAGTTCCTAACTTTAATTGCAGGTGTGGCTTTAACCCAGTGGTAATTAAGTTTTTAAAGTATTTATGTTCTGCATTACTATTTTAAACTGAAGGTTCAACTAATTTGCAATTAACTGAACATTGCACATTTTCATCAACCGCAAATATAACTTTGTCGTTCATACAAACACTATGTAAAACAAAGTTCTTTTTGCTGACAAAAAATATTGTGATATTTTCGTTAGGTGGAAGTAGGTGGACCCCAAATCTCTCTTCAAATCCTGCGCCCAAAGGCTTGCAACAAAACTGTTCAGTTGTTTTGAGACTTAAAAGTATTTAATAAAATAATTAAACTATGTACCTACATGTCAAATTTCAAGTACGTAATGTTAAATTCTGTTAGACCGATTATGATGTATTTGTAAATAAAATATTAATTACTGGCACCACGTGTAGCATTTGTCACGCTTTCAAAACATTTTGCAAGTCCGGCGTTACGTAAATGCAACACTGCCTTAGTTTACTTGGGTGATGACATGAAGTGCTGCGTAGTGAAACCGAATTACATTATTGCTGACTTACGTTGTTATGCTAGATACTAAGTATTCTAACAATACAAGTATCATTTCATAGATGTGAATCATCATTACGAATTCATGAACTTTGATGTTGTTTTGGTATACATACAGCTTATTACACCTTCCTTTAATACATACAACTTCGGAGTCCACCCATTCGCTTCTTATTTGGTTCAAATTACGGGATGACTACATAATTCCAGTTGAATATATTTGTAGTAGCAAGTTTATTTGACACAATTTAATCTCAATTCCTTGAGCGATTTTAATAGAGTTAGGTACTCAAATAGATTTAGACCCTGGAAAGATAATTTTTATTTTTATTTTTATTTAAAGACTTTATTGCACAAATTTAGTGTACAAAGGTGGACTTAATGCTAAAAGCATTCTCTTCCAGTCAAACCTTTAGTATAATAGTACCTACATTATGCGGGAAATCATTTCTAACTGGGAATAATCGAAAAGCAGGCGCCGAGGCGCGAACGTCTTTTTTGTGAATCTAGATTTTCAAAACTAAGGTTTACAGGATTTTTAGGTCATAACCATAACCGGTTAATAAGTAACGAATCCTAACCCTACCTTAATTTTGTTTTCAAGTTTCATGATCATTAATATCTGCTTATATGTACGTTGATACGGGATGATGGCTGCACTTTAATAAATAAAATGACATATAATCCCCCAAACCATTCGGATATGCTACCTTGTTAAAGACGTTTTAGTAGAACGTAAATTTTATTTCGATGTTTGTGTGTAAATCGTATTTTAATTGTATTATTTTGTAAATTTTCAGTGCCATCATGGCGCCCTCACCGGACCTCTTCGTCCCACGACAACAATCATCATCTACTTCGGATTCGGATCTCATCAGGCTTGTACTTGACATCGTGGTAAGTGAACTCGAATTATATATATTTTTTATAGTTATGAAACTTACTGCACTTAAAAAAAGTCCGTTGTAATTAAATTAATTAAACCGTGAAACTGAGACGTTCGTCACGACAATTTTGTCGTTTTTTCTCCTCCCAATTTATATAGAGATGTTTCAATACACCATATTATTGATTTGTATATCTTTGACAGATTCTCTCTTATGAGGTTTTGTTTTCATGTACAGACGGGTATCAACCAAGCCTGACATGATGAAAATATCTTAGTTAGTTGAGTCGGTGACGCGTGACGAAGAATTATTATGATTTAAATATTCTTCCGTTAGGTAAAAGGAACATCGTTAAATTCATGATATGTAGCCAAATTTATAATTAGGAGGGAGATGAAAATTTATTGACGTTAGAATCATAATATCAGTTTTGCAATCGACCCATAGTAGTAAGATACAAGCGCATCCAAAAAATGATTATTCATTGGAATATTATAGTCGATATGATCATGTGTCGGCAACTTTACACGACACGATGAATGTTAGTTGATTCTACCAAAATATAGGAACAAATGATTCATGATACGAACCCGAGATCTCCTGTGATCTTTTTCTTAACATTCGTGGAATTATATGTATTACTACCAAAATTGCTTGCTTCGTTGAAAATCGCGTCAAATACCAGCTTACTATGCTTTTTATTGTGATCAGATAAGCAGTATTAAAAATAATGCTGAACACTTGCGAAATGTCCGTCTGAATAAACATTAGTCTGTTAACTATTACTTCGCTTTTGATTAATTGCTAAATAGTTTTTTTAAGAAACAGATGCGAGTTTTATTCCCAGCTACGATATATGAACAGATCAATAACATTCTTGATGTCGACAAACGTACCTACAAATTAACTCGCTGAATGATTTGAGGTCAAATAATTGAGCAGAAGTGAAAGTTTGGCGCACAAGCATACATACACTAGGAGTCACTTTTACTCGTTTTGAATGTTGATTATTGTCAACAAACAATCAAAACCAATTTATTTATCTATCACTATGGCACATACATAAAAATCTTAAATAATTATTAAAGCATGTATAATATATAAACGTGCCAGAGTGAGGGAGCGAAACCTGCACTAGGACCCTGTGTTAAAGTCTTCCGGCCCCCATCTACGGACATGGGCAAGAAAGTTGTTATTTAAACTTGTTATGTAACTATTATTTTGATGAATTCCAGAGTGAAAACATCATCTCCAACAATGAGTGCGAGCCCATGGGATCAGTCGTTGGCTTCGGCCGACGGCCTACTAACTAATGAGGAGTGCTCTATGCTGCTCGAGATCGACTTATTCGGAGATGACGGTGGGTTTAAATAATAAAATAATACAGTGGCAACATTAGCTGTTAATATAGCAGCAGTACAAACCCAGAAAACCAAGGCAAAACTAAAAAAAGGCATTGAAATGAGGATTTTTAACTTTTGTGGTGGTGGTGTTCAGTCTTTCTCACGGTGCTTATGTATTCGCTTCGCACTTCTGTGAATAAAAATCAGCCATAAAAGGTACCACACCCTGTGACGACGGTATCACAGGAAACGACATCTCTTAATCTCGCATAAACATTAATATGAGGTATGACTGGTAGAGAATGCCATATGGCGTTAAGTCCACCTTTTGTACAAACTGTGGTTGTGCAATAAAGTATAAATAAATAAATATGGTCGCGACTAAAATGTGTCGGTAAAAAAATTATGCCGTTTTTATTTATCAATGGCTCTGTAGACAGAACTCTTTCAGAGTCATTTGGTTTCGTCTAATTTTTTCTTACAATACTTACATGTTTACAATTCGATCAAAGTAGTCCGTCAGATGAGCGTGCTCAACCAAACAAACTATTCAGCTTAGCTTAGCTAGATAGTGTGCTGTTCTCTCTCTTGCTTTCCACACTGCATTTTAAGAACCGGGGGTTTCCCGCCTCTTAATACCCAGTCATACTATCTTCAACCTTCTGCCAGTACTCAACCACAAACATTGTGATCGTTACTTAATATTGTAGCTTTTAATAGGGAAGCCCACCCACAAAACTCCCCACTACATTCTGGTAATCCTGCCACTGTTTGGTCGGGGACTGCAAATTAAACATATTCGCAGCTAACTACCATATCTGGCGGACGTTCACTGTTCGCTACCTGTGATCCCGCTAGTAGCCTACAGCTTAGCCCTAGCACACAAGTGCTATGTAAAATATAATAAATTATAGATAAGAACATACGGCTTTTTCAAATTAGACGATCCTTGACAACATGCTGTGGTGCCGAAGCGTGCCATCGGTAAGTCGTGTAGTCGCCATCAGTAATGAAGCGGATACTGTTGCAGCACTGCGCGTTTCTTCCGATTCGTTAACCCAGCAATCCCGTAGTCTCGGAAGATACATTTCGTTTACGTAGAGCTAAGACACGACATGTAAAATTAATCTCCGCATGGACATATTATTTAGTTTTCAGTCAGATTGAATTGACGCTTTCAAACGGACTTGTGAGAAATATGTTCTGAGACCGTAATCAGGTGTCTCAGAGGTTAAATCAAAATACATTTTATCTATAACAGAAACTAATCATTTAAAAGAAAACCTTAATACTGACCTATTTACATAATCTCATGTACAATGACGCCAACTAGTGAGCACGGAAACGGTAGCCCTCATTGTCAAGTCTATTAGGGTGGGTCCACGCAGCCCGGCCGGAGCTGCTCGGCGGCGTGTGTGTCGGCTCCTGGACAGCGGGCCCACTAAAGCGACGACTAAAGGCTCGGTTGCCGCGTAGTCGCTCGCTCGCCTCATGTGCACTGTGCACACTCAGCAACACGTTTTCGATAATTAAAATAGTGACGGCACTAGTGGCGGCCGCTATGACACTAATGGTCGCGTTAGTGGCCGCGTTTGTGGTCCACTCCTGGGCCGTTGACACCGCGATCTTTCGAATAGATAAAATATAAGTGTGTGGTGATAGAACTAAAATTTACTAAGCAAGTATTCTACTTCGCACCATGCCTGTTTAGAAATACAATGGATAAATAATTAATGTATTTAAATTCGTAACTTTAATTCAAAATACAGGGGCCGGTCAGTTGACGTTGTTTTTTTAGGTCAGGCATGTTGTGGGGTGTCTGAAATGTTTTTATAATTTTGAGAACTTTCGTCATGATTCCATAACACTTTTTTTAAGTTGAATACTTTTATGCAATTTTTTTTTGCAACTGAATCTTGTTGAGTTGTACTATTGTGCATAAAATAATCACATTATTTACTTTGATAAAATCTAATAATATTACTTTATGATTTTTCAGTCAATTCAAAAATCATAAATCAGCTTTCATAATCATAAAACAAAAGTAGTACTTGATAGGCCATTGTTGGCCTAAAGTGGTCTCCAAAGACAGCAGGGAGAAAATTCTTAATATCTTATTTCTTTTTTCATTTAAAAACTTTGAAAAAGCTTAATTAATGCTCCAATATATCTATGTTAAATAATATATATTTCTAAATATATTATAATAATTTAAAAATATATAATAGGTTTTCAAAGTGGCTACCTACAGCCGCAAAAATACACTTGTTCACGTAAGAAAACGAGTTGTTTCAATCGTCTGAAAACTTGTTCCCACTGACAACACGTTGGGCTTCTCCAGTCTTCTGCCCAGCTCTTGTTTACTCGTACTTTCTCGAGCGTGTGCTACTGTTTTTAAAAATGTATGAAGTTTGGATAGACCTATCGATATTGATAATCGATAACTATTGCATAAGTCATCAACTTTTTCTGATTTTTTAAAGGGCGCATGTCGAAATTCTAGTACTTACATGATGTCTCATTCGCGTTCATTTTGACAGATCAAAAGTAGAGAAAATAATGAAATCGGAAGTAGATGTAGAGAACTTTTTCGTAAATAGAATTTTAAAAATAATGCATGAATCTTCTATTAATCAACCACCATTTCTTGGCATTTTTTATTTGAGATTATAAGTGATTATTTGTTGACCGCCATTACCAAAAGTCGCTAGTAGAATATTATTATAATAATTCTTATTCGTAGCTATCAAATTACCTTATTCACTATTATTCTTCTACGGCCCACATTTTTATCAAATAGTCACATTTAATTCATTAATTAGTTAATTTATCAGTGGTTGGCTGTGGTTGGACTTTGATTGTCGCGCGAATGTCGAGTATTTGCACCACGTGCTACTCTCAATCTAACCGAGATGGACGTGGCTTAAAGCATATTTTCTTTAATAAATTAAATCTGAAGTAATAGCTCGAATATTTTATTTATAATATATTTTTACACTCAGTGTTATATTTGGTCTTTTAGGATTAACGGCTGGTTTTACAATGTGCTAATAAGTACCTACATGTCCATTACTTCATACGAAATGATGATGATGAATGAATGATATTTGTTTTATTCCTTGGTCAGTGCCTATTTGTCGATGGTGAAACAGGAGCTAAAAAAGAAATACAAAAACGTATCCTGTATGTCTCTAACTTTGGATTCTTATTTAATCACTTATAATCTCAAATAAATTTAAATGCCAAGAAATAGTGGTTGATTAATAGAAGATTCATGTATTATTTTTAAATTCTATTTACGAAAAAGTTCTCTACATCTACTTTCGATTTCATTATTTTCTCTACTTTTGATCTGTCAAAATGAACGCAAATGAGACATCATGTAAGTACTAGAATTTCGACATGCGCTCCTTAAAAAATCAGAAAAAGTTGATGACTTATGCAATAGTTATCGATTATCAATATCGATAGGTCTATCCAAACATACATTTTTAAAAACAATAGCACACGCTCGAGAAAGTACGAGTAAACAAGAGCTGGGCAGAAGAATGGAGAAGCCCAACGTGTTGTCAGTGGGAACAAGCTTTCAGACGATTGAAAAAACTCGTTTTCTTACGTGAACAAGTGTATTTTTGCGGCTGTAGGTAGCCACTTTGAAAACCTATTATATATTTTTAAATTATTATAATATAATTAAAAATGTATATTATTCAACATAGATATATTGGAGCATTAATTAAGCTTTTTCAAAGTTTTTGAATGAAAAAAAGAAATCAGATTTTAAGAATTTTCCTCCTTGCTGTCTTTGAAGACCACTTTAGGCCAACAATGGCCTATCAAGTACTACTTTTGTTTTATGATTATGAAAGCTGATTTTTGAATTGACTGATAAATCATAAAGTAATATTATAAGATTTTATCAAAGTAATAGATGTGATTATTTTGTGCACTATTGTGCAGTACAACTCAACAAGATTTAGTTGCAAAAAAAAATTGCATAAAAGTATTCAACTTAAAAAAAATGTGTTAAGGGATCATGACGAAAGTTCTCAAAATTATAAAAACAATACGTAACTCGAAAATACCAAAATCGCGGAACATACATGGAGTATTTCAGGCACCCCACAACATGCCTGACCTAAAAAAACAACGTCAACTGTCCGGCCCCTGTATTTTGAATTAAAGTTACGAATTTAAATAGATTAATTATTTATCCATTGTATTTCTAAACAGGCATGGTGCGAAGTAGAATACTTGCTTAGTAAATTTTAGTTCTATCATCACACACTTATATTTTATCTATTCGAAAGATCGCGGTGTCAATGATTTAAGTAAACTAATTATAGTCTTAATTAGAAGTAGAGATGCGCCAAGTAGCACTTTTGCCGAGTACCGAGTACCGAGTAGAGTTTTACTCGGTTCATTTTTTTTCAACCGAGTACTCGGCCGAGTAACTCGGTTTAATCAAATTCCTGTTTTGGGTGTGTAAACAATTACAAACCAGGTTCGCGCAGAATAACTAGAGCGCGATGATCCTAAAATTTCCATTACTTTTTTTTGTATTACAAAATCCACAGCATGATGATAACATAAAATATAGACATGTAAAACTTACAGCCAAAGACGGATTTACATTTTATTTACTAAATTTAAATAAGGTCACTATTTCAAAGAAAATTTGCTAGCAAAAGACAAGAGTCCTTTCGAGTGGTGGGCAGGGCCCCGAACAAAGTATTCAGAATTGGCACGCTTAGCAAGAGTGTTTTTATGAGCACCTGCAAGCACCATTCATAGCGACTGATTATTTTCGGAGGCTGGTAAAGTCTACGAAGAAAAAAGGAATTGTCTGTTACTAGAACGTGCAGAGAGCTTTGCATCACCACAACACAATCTAACTTTATAAAATTTCACGTATTATTATTTTTATTAACGTTTTCCTCATTTTTTGTCTCTACTCATTCATTATCATAATTGAGGTTGTGAAAGATTTCCCCAGTCGCTTAGATGATATCTACCTAAATATATTGCTTTACTTAAACCGAGTATACTCGGCATTGAAACCGAGTTTCTCGGCCGAGTACGAGTATCAAAAAACCTGCCGAGTATGAGTATGAGTATGAGTATTAACCGAGTACTCGGCCCATCTCTAATTAAAAGTATTCTTACTTCAGCGCTCCCCCACGAACTCACCTCATGCAGCGATAAACGATAGGTCAAAGTGAACCGACATAATTTATCCTATTAATTTGCGTATATTTCCATCCTATCAATGCCAGATAGTTTAAGATTAAACAAATACGCCCAATTTGTTTTCGTTATATCGATATGTGCTCGTATGATGTGCGTTACATTATGTAACGGTCTCTCGTTTGTTGCTATGTTCGCCAGTCGTTGGATTCTTAAAATAAGATAGCGTTTCAATCACGTGTACCTACTTGGTTCACGTGTAGTGTGTAGTCAATCATTATTTTAATTTCTGAAAGGTTTAATGAAAGATAGTTAAATATGTTCCTATAAATTAAAGTTTTTTCTATTTCCGTATTTTATTATGAAGCGTGTCCTAAGTTTTAATAATGGTTTTGTGCAGAGACAGTAAAACTGAAAGCTTTCCATAGCTAAAAGATACACGCCTCTATATGGGCGTATATAAAATATATTTTGTTGAGATGGTTGTGATTCAGAATTTTCCTATCTGTACTTATCAAAGTGGGGTCAAAGGAATGTTTAATTTTTTAACAACCTACACGAGTTGCTATGTCGAAAGCGTGGGTGTGTCTGCATCTTACCACTCGGTCATTTCGTTACCAGCATTACATTTATTTGAGATAAATATATGACGTTCGTCCAGTTCTCAAAACATATTTGTTTTGAGTTGCTAGCCCTCGGCCCATGTTTTCAATTGCATATCGCCAAGTGGACTGTTTTTCCACTATTTATCTTGTCTCCAATGAAAATATGTTTTGACATTTAATTTTACAACGTCTTGTTTATCATAAAGTGAGGATAATATTACCTATAATTAACCAGATATAGGTAGATAAAGTTGTTACTATTTGGCTTTCAGGCAAACTAAAGAGTGGTAATCCAATTATATAAGACAGTATGTCAATAAAAATTATGAGGTACCTTACCTCGAAATTTTGCACACGGGTTTAGAAACCTTAATAGATCAACATACTTAAATTTTATCTTATTCTAACGATATCATAAACACGGGTCGAATTATTGTAACCTTATTTTTTAAAAGTCGGTAAAAACACATGCACAGCAGTCTTTTTCAAAGTTGCCAAGTAATCATTGTGTGCGCTTATACGCTACGGCAGCAATATTAATGATAATAAATGGCGAATTTGCCAGAGAATGCTTCAAAAGCTGATTCATGCTATAAGCGGCTAAATTATAGGAAAAATGTTTTCAGATAGTGGACATGACAAAAAGAATTCACTCCCCCCCCAAAAGCACTCATTTGGTATATACATAAAGTGGCTAGATAAAATTATTGTTTATCTGGAAGCATCAGTCGGCCCCACTAAATCACAAGTAGGGTTCCCTGTATTGCAAAACATGTTTTTGTTATTGGTATGTTACTTAATGATGGAACATTTTAGAATTATCTAAGGGGTAGGTTAATAATAAACATTAAATAAATATTATTTTCTCTGCTCTACAATGTTGTGTGTGGTTCACACTTAACGTTTTAAATGGAAAAGTGTGTATCTATTGTCCTTTATCACATGTCACCATACAAATATGCTTTCAAAATTAATGTGAACAATTTTATAAAAGTAAGTTCAGTAACTTTTATAAAATTATTTACATTAATTTTGGTCAAGGTCTCCTGTCTCCTTACCTCTTTGAAATGATAATCGCTTGCACACACACCCAAAAACGGGTGTCACTCTAAACAAAAGACGACGCGAGGTGCAAGTGATCTTGGCTCTTAAAGTGGTAATGCGGCGATAACGTCGATGGTACATAGTACTAGCAAAAAAAATTACAGTTATGCCGTAATGGTAACAACATCAAAAAATCCTGCTTTTCGTAATGTCCATACTACTAAAACATCATCGATATTATGGTCAGTTTAAGGCGAAATGGTAATACCTGGAATGACGTTGTCAAAGTCTCTGATCATGCGGAACCCTAATGCCACAAATAGAAACAATATAATTTAAGATGTTTTTATAAGAGAAACATATTGTTGTCACATTATCACATAAGATTTAAAGCATCACGACTTCTGGGCGTTGCTTTGACGTAATATCGTTCGACAGTTATCGTTCATATATATACTGACGTCTTCGTTCTCCCCGATGTATTTTGTCCATTACTTATCTAAGCTCCTTACCTTGAAGCTCTCTGATATACGGACTGCGCTAATTTATTTAATAATTATTGTTTCGTTTGCTCTCATTACAGTATTGATTTATTTAAATTAAATATTTATAATAATTATTTTGTGCAAAATGTGTTGTTATAAGAATAGCGGAATAATGTGTGATTTATGTAGAGAGTTCCAGTTGTCGCTGTTTCAAAGTAAGACATTACTTAAGGTTTCAAAAGATTCGGTTGCTTAGTTTATAATGAAATAAATAATACAAAGCTTGTTTACCATGGACTTCCTTTCTTCATTCCCAAAGTATGTAGTTGTACATAGGACTTACAAAATCTTTATGCGTTAGAAATCATTAATAAAATGTATAGTGTGAAGAGGCAATTTGGGACCAAGCACCAATTTGTATTTCTTTCTGCAGATCTGTTTAAGACCTTCCCGAGCGCTGCACCGAAGATCGAGATTGGCAAGTTCCAGTTGCAAGATGACTGCAGCAACAGCATGTACCCGCCATCACCGCCGGAGGCCAAGCCGAGCCGCGCTGAACTTGCCAACGACCTTCTGCAGCAGCTAGACAACCAATGCAAACAAGGTTTGTACATTTCTCATATTATAAAGTAAAAGCAATTGTGTCAGGCAAGGAATTGAACCCTGCGTCACTATCCGGGGCACATGCTTATATTACTCGGCCACCGACACATTGGAAAGCCACTGCATCAATGTTTCAGGGCAATTTATGATATTGTTTGTGTAATGATAAAACACTTACAGTCTTACTAATAAAACAAAATTACTCAGTTGTTTAACGAGTGTATAGTTATACAAGGAATAAGCAGTGAATAGCGTTACACACCCTTTATGCACAACCGCCTACCAATAAACCACGTATAACCTTTGTATAGTTAAACATCTATTTATCTCCATTTTTTTAATCCTGCTGGCAACATCAGTCCTTCCAGTTCAGAAATAAAAATAGAATGAGGAGTTTTATACCAAATAACCGTGGTTATTAAGTTTTTTAACCACATACTAATACAAAATAAATATTTTCTTTTTGGATTTTAAAAGGCACTTTTTTAATTTATATTTTAATTCAAATAAAATGGCACATCTGATGCAAACAAAACTTCACCATGATGCATTTGGATTTCCGGACGAAGGGTCAGTCGTTCGTTGTCAACATAAAAACAAAGTTCGCACCATATGTTTGGCGTCTATCTATTGTTCGCTTAGACCGTCGTAATGTGGTTGTAACGTAATTCATAATTTCTTTTTGTGTGCGTAAAAATAAGTCGAATTAATTAAATCTTGGACTTCTGAACGTCCACATATCTTGGGCTTTATGAAGTCGTAACTCCGGTAAAATACTAGTTAAATCCCCTAGTATTTTGTTTGTATGGTCGTCTTTGTTTAACTCGGCTATTTTATTACCATATTTTTTTATAAATCTATAAAATAAAATAAATAAAAAGCCATCATCAAAATTTTGATTTTGATCATTCATTGCAAAACTATATTAACCCGAGGTCCAATAAGAGATTTTTCGCTTTCTGATGGTCTGTTTTTCTACATGCCAATAATTAGAAAACTCAATTTTAAATTAAACATTACGAGATATCTGTGATAATTCCTTAAAAGAGCTTAAAATCCAAGATTAGTGACAAAGACTCAAAAAAGTTATCACTAAACAATGGTTTAACAAGGGTCTCCGACTGAATAAGCGCTGTGTAAAAATGTATGGCAGAAAAACGATCGTATACCACCTTTATACAATGCTTACGTCAAAATGGGTTTTATTGGTAGCCAAAAACTTACAACACGTGTATAACAGGCGTATACGTCCGCGTGCATCTTTATTAGTAAGACTGTTTAACAATAATAAAATTACTTTATCATATCTTTAAACAACTCACCAACGCGGTGTGCAAGCTATTTTGGTGCTTAAAGTGGTAAGGCGGTGGTGTCCTCAATAACAATTTTTCACGACCAAAAAATCTCTGCATACCTTCTCTTATGGCAGAAATAAATAACCTGTCTATAGAGATAGCTGACAATCCAAGCATCTGACATCCAGCCTTTGTATCAATGTATAAAATTAAAGACAAATAAATTCAAATTCAAATTTATTTATTAGCAATACATGTGTGTGGATAAAATAGCATTTTTCACTCAAACATTTACTTTTTTACTTAAACACTTATTCTAAAGACGTATTGATTTAGAATGCTTGGATTGCGATTTATCTCAAAAGATAGGTTAATTTCGGCTGTAATTCAGCAGCTACGTATATACTGGGATTCCCTTGAGGTCTTCGTTTTTGTGTAATGCCGGCGCCATTTTCTAAGACCGCTATCAGTTAGACTTGTAGGCCAAGCTTGTAGGTTCTCAACACATCCTATATGATTATGCAAATAAGCATGCATACTTTTTAAATCAAGGTTTTGTGCATAGTGAATCTTTATGTGCAGGATTTGTAAATGACTTTTTCTTCATTTGGAGCTCTCCTTAACTAAGCAACGTCGCCAAATTAACAAATACGACGTGTGTATCATCATAATATAAGTCAAAATTAATGGCACTAAAATGGCTACATTTCCGTAGAGATTTTTTCTTTACCAAAGGACACGGTCGTAAATTGCCCCAGAGTCGTTTAATGTTTGATTAAAGAAAAGCATTAAGAGACTTGACTATATCATTTTGCAAAAAATATATTGAATTTTTAATACAATATTGTTAATTTACTTTGCTTTTATCTAGCGGGATATAAATCTACAAAAAAATAGGACAACGATTGAATACAATTTCCTGTCCCCAACAATTGTTGTTTGGCAGAAAATAGCGGTTTCGAGCACTTATAAGCAAACTGACGACCGCTTAACGAAATGGCATATTGTGTCATACTGTGTCATGTGGCAGTTAGTTAAATAAGTAAGCGCTCGCAATCGCTATTTTAAGAAGGAAGATGACGTTTGCCTCCCATGGGTACTAACCTTTAAACCTACCAACCTCTTCCTAAAACTTGAAAAAAAACTGTGACAAGGAACTTCTTTTCGTTGGCTATTGTTTGCGTCATCGTAATTTTCACGCGTCACGCACCCTAGCGGGGCAGTTTTCTATGTTTGAGTTTTGGTGGCCTAGATTGCGGGTTTTCGACACAGATGGCGCTATGATCTAGAAAGACCTGTGCAAGAGATTGACCCCACACATTTTATTTCGTTTTATGTGAAAACCCCGCTATTTACGGCTTATATTACTTTATATTATTTTAAAAGGCGAAGAAACGAACCCATAGAATTAGTTTTGGTCGTGACGCATGGATTTTTACTTTTGGGGCAAGCAATGTATGGCGGGTCGGCCGTTTCCTTTTCGTAAGTAAAAAATACTTATATAAAAACGATACTTAATCAAATTATGCATAAACTCGTTAGTGATTATTGAATCCTACCTTATCAAAGAAACCTCACACGTTTTTGAAATGGATCCCTTTTTTTGGCGAAATATAATAAACTGGCCAGCTCAGACCAGTAACCGCGACCACTGGAGAAGTTTGGGGGAGGCTTTTGCCCAGCAGTGGGACAGTAATAGCTAACTAAACAATAATGCCTAAGACTCCGCAGTATTTACCTTAACGTGCTGTTATCCGTACTTCGATATCGTTTGTAAGTTGAAAGATTTTGAACTAATTTGTATCTTGAAAAATCAATTAACTGTTATGTAAATGTAAAGCTTTCACGTGCTTTTATGCAACAAACTCGTTCATTGTATGATACTGTGTTAATCCTATAAATAAAAGCTTGTAGTAAGAAATGGCTAAACAATTTTACAAAAAACACAGTTTTCCGAACTACAAGGTTTCTTTCGAACTTAGTTTTCTACGTATTTGACATGAAAAGACGTGCCAAGTTCAGTAGTTTTTTTTTAAATTAAACACGGATAAAGATTACAAACTTGATGTGATTAACGATGGTGTCTCAGAAACGGCGCGATACCGTAGCAAACTTAAAACGCCCTTCGAGGAACACCAAAGGTAGCTGTCGCAAAGCTCCTTCACGTGTGGCTAACCAACGAGGAAGTTAACAAAAGCACCGTTCGCGTGTAGTCTTTTAATGACAATAAATCGAAAGAGGGTGTGTCGTACAGGCGACGAAGTTCCAACTATCTCGTAAAATTGAAGATAGTCGA
Source organism: Pyrausta aurata (assembly GCA_963584085.1). Lineage (NCBI taxonomy): Eukaryota > Metazoa > Arthropoda > Insecta > Lepidoptera > Crambidae > Pyrausta > Pyrausta aurata. The sequence goes on from OY757261.1 coordinate 7,215,764, forward strand.
TTGTTTTTACTGTCACGTGTGGATCCCCGTGACATTCAAACATGTCCCAAAAAACAAAGCCTATTTTTTATGGTCCGGATGCCTAAGCTACACGAATTGGGTTTAAGGCCTTCTTCACCATCGACCACTAACCAATGAATAATTAAAATATGGAACTTCATCAGTTGGCCAGATGAAGCTAACCAGACCTTATTAGGACAGTCCGTATTTGTAGTAAATAGGCTGCGTATATTCGAAGCAAGTTATTTGAAATAATCCTGTTTCCTGTGCCAAAAAACATGCCAGACACACCTCCAATGACGGCGTTATTAGTGCAATCAGTATGTTAGTTAGAGCTTAATGTGAGAAGATAATAGACCTAAAACTTAACTTAACTGATCTTTTATTTATTTATTTAGTATGGGTTTGCTCTTGACTCCAGACCAAGCCAAGTGCGACTAAGATCTTGTCATAATTCAACAAATACCTACCTATTACTTAATACATTAGGCATCTTACAAATTATAAGTAATTATATTATCTTGATTTAAAATTGACGTTATATTATATCTAACCATTGAGCAAAATATTAATTATTAATTGTTACAGTATCTGTATCTGTTATCGGCGTTTTTTCTCATTCGCTGAATATGCCACACCTCTGGTAGCTGATACCATTATTTGGATGCGTGATCAGATGTCGATTTATCTCGGCCAGCTAATTAAGAGCTATAATTTCGACGATAGCGACGTATTTCGTTAAATCATTGTACCTATTAATAAACCATACTCTAGTTAGGTATGGTTTGATTGCAAAGATTGACTTTGTTAATAAGTTAATGTTAATGTAACTATTTCATACTTATACTTATAACTACACGATAAATGATTGATTGACTAAGGAAAATAGGTTTAAGAATGAAAATCTTTTCAATTTGCCTTGTTTGAACCAGTTAGGATGATGCGATAACGATTAAGAGACGATTACAAAATTACAAATATTTTTTGCTCAAGTTTTTTTATAGGAAGACGGTAATAGCTGGTTGGCTGGCTTATATCTTTTGGATCTATTTATTAGACGTTCTTAACAAGTAAATATTGGATTGTTCTAAAAGTTTCCAGTTACCTTCTTATCAATGTTATGAAATGGGACTGGAAGTTATTTTTTCCGTTGGGTGGATACTAATCATTTCGTGACAAGTTATGGACATAATTTAACTGCTCGTAGCTTATTTTTTCCATGTCCCTACTTTATCACTGTAATTTTCCAGAGGGGTCGAGTGTCTCGACATTTACATACCTTTCAAGACATGATAAGCTTAAATATACATCCATGTTTTTATCTTGAAAGTTAGTATATTGGTGGGTCTTCAGGAGTTATTAACAGAATTTAAAAACATTGTTGTTCTTAATAATCCTGAATAGGCTAAACAATCTGATTTGTTACCCAGGATTAATAAGAACATGAAGGTGGGTGATTTATTTTCAAACGTTTAGGATAGGCGGTGGTAGGTGGGTAGCGGTTTATTCGCTAAAGAGGATTATTTTTCAGACAACAGATTATATAAAATAAAAGAAGTAGGCGCTAATTGATTGTTAGTTTAATCTGATTAAAGGAGGCGCAACAGAATAATAAGTATTTTTCCTTTTATATAACCCACTCTGATATTATGAACCAATGAAATTCCCAAATAAAGGTGTCTATCAATAGAATAATTTTTATATCGCGATCATCTAACTAGATAAAATAAATGTTTAACAAAGTCGTTTCGTAAAGGGTTCGAGACAAATTAACATTTTGAGTTGTAAATAAATTAAGGATTATACGCTCCAGAAGTAAGAAATAATTGGTTTTGATGTCAAACGCAAAAGGGCAACTTTTTTCCTTATCAGACAAATCTTTTCGACTTTCAAGCAACCTAACATTAGATTATTTATAGTATTTAGTTTATTATTATTATCTAAAAAATATAAATAAATTATAACTTTTTTCCGTATTATTAATCTAGCACTGCCAATATCCGCAACTATTTCATTTCCAACACCTATGGGTTGGCTGGAAGAGATCTCTTTTAGGGATAAGCCCACCTTTGTTCACATTGTGACTTTTTGTATTTTCTGTACATCTTACAAGTGCAATAAAGAATATATATAACATTTTAATTACAGCTGTGTTCGTATCTTGTAACCAATAATGATTTAACGGGCTTTTTATTTTACATTGATTTGTTGATTTGCTTATCCTTTGTGTAAATGTGCCTACACATATATTTTTTAATAGGTATGTGCCTTAGTTATTTTTGATTGCTTGACCAGTTTAGGCCCCGCTTTTGGATCCTGGGTCGGACCGAAAATATACCGCAGTTTTTCTGTCTAGCCCCCCCACCTCAGTGTCAGAAAACACCACAAGCCGTTGTTCTTGCGTCTGTTCTTTCTTATTACACTATCCTATCATCTGTGGTGCAAGTCTCGACACAGTTTTATCTGTCGTTTTTTTTTACATTTCTTGTGCCTCAGACTTTGGCCGCTGGTCACCTTACTATGCAACTGGGGTAACAGAGAGTGCACATGTACATTGCACTCATTCTTGAGAATTAAGGTAAACCTTATATCTATTTCACGTAAGGTTGTTTGTTGCAAAAGTCCATCTCATCCATAGTGTTTTGCTTTAGGTGGGCAATCAGTCTCTCGTTTAGCCTCTGCTGAGATTTGTTAGCCAAAATCGAAAATCGATATTATTTGATTTGGTTGGATAGTGTCCCATCTTGGTCCATTGTTTGCGCGTGCGTGTTCGTGTCCTACTACGGCTACGGGGTCACAAATAGTTACCAAGTATTATTTTTTCGCCTAGTGGTAAAAAACTGTCTTCAGCTGCAAGTAGTTGGTGTTTTGTAATTGTGTTAGCCCTTGATTGATTAATAATGTACATATTTGTTGGTTTGTTGTTGTTGGGCGCTGAGCCTATTAAGTGGTCCGGCGTGGAAGGGGGGCTGCGGGAGGTCCGCTGCGCGCGCGCATCGCGCCAGTACCTTCGTGCGCCGCGTCGCGTTTGCAGGTGTCCGTCCGTGCTACATAACCCGTGACAATAAATTCGACTCGAGGAGAACACAGCGGGCGCTCGCGCTCGTTCCGCAACCTATGTCTGCCGCAATTGATGCACCCCCTGGATTCTGTTAGAATGAAGTGCCACTATCGCTGCATTTGGAACAAAGAGATCGTTTTCAACTCACAGAAACTTGTAAAGAGACGTTAGGTCTTCGGAGCCTGACTGGACTTTCAACGACGACCATTGCTCGCTTCATGAGGATTGCCTTATTTAGGATACCACTGCCCGCATAGTTGTATTCGAGTTATATTAAATCTTTATCGTAGCAATAAGACTTATTTTGTGTGAATTTGTGATCGGCTCCTAGAACCTGGCTTCGTGATGGCAATGACAGATTTCTACATTGGTACGTATAGTTGCATTGTAGTCAATGATTTTCCGTTAAGAATCGAGGTTGAAATTGTTGTTGTTGTTTTACTTATCGAAAGTCAGTCTGCCAGAAAGGCACTCAAGGTCTGAATGCTCTGTTTCCTCTTTGAATACCAAAGTACCTAATCAAAGGTGCATTTTATGATGCTGCTACTCAACGATGCAATATCTCTTAAAAATCGTGTGTATTATTATTAAGCTCTCAATTGGGTCACCAAATAAATTGGTGATTGGAATCGGCTCGAATATTTACTGCGCAACAAACTTGTTTATGTTTGCCATGTCCACAGTTCCACGTTTCGTTTATCGAAAACAATGTTGTAACATTAACTAACGATCAAATAACAGATAGCTTAATCAGTCAGGGATCAAACGACTCTCGAGAGTCGCATAACAATGGAATTTCTATTGTGTCTCGTTCACACATACTTGACGAGTTAAAGGGATACTTCATTTTCCTGATGATATGTATGTCGTTAGTTAATGAGATTTTTATTATTTCACCACAAAATAATAAGACGTTATTATAAACATATCTCAAATAGGTAATAAATGAATACAGTATCAATAATAACATTAGGAATTCAGGGTCTACGTGTTTTGTTATCACATTGCGTGCATGGAATTCACGTGGCTATGCAGTAATGCACCGCACAAACGATGCACCATGGTGTAAACGATTGGCGATAAGCGGATTTAGGAGTTAGCATTTGTTTTGGCGCTTAGGTATCCAGTGAAACCAAACATCTTTAACATTGGACATTCACTTGACACTTGCGCCGCCACTGATAAACCAGTTAGTTCACAAGACGGCCTCGCTTGCTTCGCGGGCAATAATTAAACGACTTATTGGTCACTTTTCCATTCCTACGTATTGATACAGATATGACCGACTGCCTTTCGAACCACGAACAAAAATGTGCAGATCACGAGGCGTGTGCGTGGTTAAATTTTTTTTTCTCATAGTTTTAAACTGGTTGTGCCAATTAATTGCGTTTTCTTAACAGATAGTGAAATTGGCATAACTTAAAAGTTCAATAATATATGATAACAATAGCTTATTGCCGACTCTGAACGGATCCTTTTTAGGTATTATAGTTTTATTGATAGTAGGGAAACGCAAGTTTACTTAATTTTAGAGTATAAGAAAATTTTTAGCTTTTGGGTATAAACATTTGTCTCAAATTAAATAACAATAGAGTCATTGAC